>BQNB010004420.1:2525-22617 GCA_026074375.1 Tanacetum coccineum | reverse complement strand
GACACCCCGTGTGATATGTATTTAAATATGCTGTTAGAGACATACTGATATCCTTCTAGTACCAGAGACCCATGTTAATGGTTCCCTTTAGGTATCGAAAGATCCGCTTAACTGCATTCAAGTGCTTTTCTGTAGGCTTTACCTGATACCGGGCACATAAGCTGACTACGTAAATAAGGTCGGGTCTACTGGACGTCAGATACATGAGGGATCAAATCATGCCATGGTAATGTGTAGCATCAATTGGTGTCCCCTGTAGATCTGCATCCAGTTTATTCTTTTCTACCACAGGTATGTCTACAGAATCACAATTGAGCATACCATATTTTTTTAATAATTATATAAGCATATTTTGATTGATTAATGAAGATGCCCCTAGGACTTTGAGAAATTTGTAATCCTAAAATGAATGGCATCTTCCCTATCATTGACATCTTAAACTTAGTAGTTATAAGATTAGCTAACTCATCACACATAGCAGTATTAGTTGATGCAAATATTATATCGTCGACTTAAATTTGTGCCAGTAATAAGTCATTTCCTGCTTTCCTTGTGAAGAGTGTTAGATTGACTGCACCTTTGGAGAAATATTGTGAGATAAGGAAGCTTGACAACATATCGTATCATGCACGTGGTGCTTGTTTGAGGCCGTAAAGGGCCTTTTTGACCTTGTAAACATGTGATGGTTTGTCCTGATCAACGAATCCTTCTGGTTGAGAAACGTAGACCACTTCCTTAAGCTAGCCATTTAATAAAGCCATTTTGACATCCATTTGGTAGATCATCATATTCTTGTTAGCGACATTTGCTACGAAGATACGGATGGCCTCTATTATTGCAATCGATGCAAATGATTCCTCAAAGTCGATTCCCTCATCTTGCCTAAATCCTTGAGCAACCAATCTAGCCTTGTTCTTGAGTACCCCGCCAAATTCGCCTCTTTTGACCTTGAAGATCCACTTCAATTTGATCAACATTACTTTATCTAGAAAAGGCACCAATTCCTAAACTTGTAGTCTTTCAAATTCATAAATTTCTTCTTGCATTGCCTGAATCCATGAAGATTTAAGTTTATCTTCTTTGAAGTTCTTTGGTTCTATAGAAGTTAGGAAGGCATCAAAGTAACACCACATGGCATCAGTTTCGAGTTGCTTTCTCATGGAGACTGGTCGAGACGGGTCACCAATCATGTTTGCTAATGGATGATCCTTATTCCATTTACCAATCAGTTCTAATGGAGAGTGAGAGGACTGCACATTTGATGTTGATTCTTGTAAAGTAGAAACATCATTAAGAGGTTCATGGCATGGATCGTCAAAAAGTGCATTTGGTATAGGTTCTTCAACACCTTGTGAGATGATTGAGGATTGTTGTTGTTGGTTAGTTGATGAAGTACTTGATGAAGGTGCATCTTGATCAATGGTTGTTGATGAAGGTGAACCGGCTATATCAACAGCTCTTGGTGCAGCAGCTACTGGAACTGGAGAAACAACACTTGATGGAGGGTTGAAGTATTCATCAAACATAGGTTAGAACAAACGATCCTAATCATTTCTTGTTGGTAGATTAAAAGGTTGTTGAGGAACAAGGTTTGGTACGAGTCCTAAACTGGATGTTGCAGGAGTCATCGAATGATTAGTCGGGGGTCTGAACTGAATGTTCAGAATGCAATAGTTGTCAAGCTCATTGAATGTTGAATGAAAATGGTTTCCTAGTTTCGAGTTCTTCTATTATAGATTCTAAAAGATTTCTTTGCGGGCACGTAACCAACAAAAATACCAATATCGGCCTTTGCATTTAGTTTACCCAAATCCTCACTGTCATTGGTCGGATAACAGAGTGAACCAAAGACATGAAGAAACGATAAATCCAGATTCTTGTCGTGTATCAGCTCATATGGAGTTTTGTTGTATCGGGGACGGATCAAGGAACGGTTTTGGGTATAACAAGCTATATTGATTGCTTTGGCCCACAGAAATATTAGAGATTTTGAAAATATCAACATTGTACGAGACGTGAGCTTCTTAAGAGGCGGTTTGTCTTTCAACCACTCTGTTCTGTTGAGGAGTGCAAGCAATAGATGTTTGATGCGAGATGCCAAAATTTTCATAAAAATTCACGAAGGGTCTGATTGACAAATTCAGTTCCATTATCTGTTCGAACATTACAGACTGTTGCATTCAAACGAACTTGAATATTTTTGATGCATTTGATGATAGCGTCAGGAGCTTCATCCTTTGATCTCAAAAATTTGACCTAAGTAAACCGTGAGTAATCGTCAACAATCACAAGATATACTTTTTCCAGTTAATGCTCTCCACACGCATTTTTTTTTCGTTTTTTTTTTTTTTGGGGGGGGGGCCCCAAAGCTCCATATGAGAAGATAGAGTTTATCTTGGTTAGTGTCTTTCAGCCTTTGGTTGATGAGAGGATTTTTGATTTTTCCTAATGATTTGCTGAACACAAACGATTTTCTTGAATTTATGTTTGTGGAATTCTTTGTGCAAGACGTCTTATCTAGCTTGTTAAGAGTAATGAAGTGAGATGGAGATATACATACGTGCCATAAAAACAACTCTTAGTATTTGAAGCTTTTGAAAGTAGAAAGATCGTGAGATGTATTAGCTGTCATCAAGAGAAATTGTGTACAAGTTTGTGTCTTTGGATCCTGAAAGTAGATCAACACCTTCTAAATTCCGAATAAAGCAATTGTTTTTCTGAAAAGCAACTTCAAGATCGCGGTCGCAAAATTGTTAATAGGAAACAGTTATTTGTCCAAGCCCTTCAACTAAGTATTCCTTGAGACAATTATAGTTTCCCAGCTGATAGTCAACATACCCTATTATCTTTGCAATTTGGTCGTTTCCGAATCGATAATTAAATAAAACCCCAAATAAAATGTAGCTTTTTTAGTAAAAAAATTAAAATTAAAAATAAAAACTAAAAAATTTAAAAATTTACTGACAAAGTTCATGCTGTGAGAGCGAGTTCCCTGTATATGTTTAGAGCATCGAAGTCCACCATTACCAGAGGAACAATCTGGATGAGACCTTGTCATTTACAATGAGTAGAAGAGATGGAAATCTGTAGCATTGATCCCCAAACAAATGATGGGTTCTGAGTTTTAGATTCTTTTATTCTACAATCTTAGCTTTTTTACTCGAACCTACAGTTTTTATTTGTTTGGGTCTCCTGCTATAGACTTTAATCTCTGGTTTTGGTGTTTCAACTGAATTAGAGGTGGTTTCCTTAAGATGTACTACTGTCGTGCGAGTGATCCTAGTTAAAGGGCATGAGTTACAAACTATAGTGAAAAGTCTTCCTATTGGTTTCCACTTATATCCTACTTTAGTAAACACTTTACCCGTAGGTTTCCAATTATTATGATGTTGGCTTTTTTTAGCAGACTTAGATTTAGAGCGCACATTCACATCATTCACAAAATCAAGGAAACATACATCATGATTTGCATCAAACATACATTGTTTACATTTAACACAAATTAACTCAAAATTCGCATTTAACATAGTATGCTTAACATTTGTATCACAAATAGGTTCTCTGACACGATTCTTTTTATTTGAACTTAAATTAACTCTCCTACGTTGTACTTCTACTTTATTCTTCATGTTGCTACTTGGTGTTTGTGAGATCCTATCATTCTTTTTATTGCCTGCAGGCTGTGATCTGCTAGCACTAGTAGAACTCTCCAATCCTATATAAGGCAACACAGGTATGTTAAAATCTGGTGTTTTGGATGACTTTACTTGTTTATGAATGTTGCTCGAGGATGTGAGAGGTTCTGAATACCTAACTTTCTTGACTTTGTTCATGGGTGTGACAGCTACCAATTTCTCACTAGGTTTATACACGTTAGGGCATGTGTCTCGAACATAAACAAGTAACTCCTGAATTCTTTTGGCATGCTTACAGGCAAAGTCTAACGCATTATCTAAAGGTTGTTTTGCTTTAGCTTGTTTGACTATTCCCCAAAGAATATTTGCTTGATCCTGAGTATACTTAAGATAGTCTATGTGAACGTCTCTATTTTTCAATAACCTAGGAGCTAAAGGATCTAAATAAAGATTGAACATCCCTAGAGCAATAGTTTTGGAATTAGTTATTGTGGCGGCATTATCAAGTACAGTTTTACCTTTTAATTTCCTTAATTCTTTTTGTAATGTTGTTGTCACGAAAACCTTTTCTTGTATTTGTCCTTATAAATCCGCATTTTCTATAGACTTAGAGTTCAATTGAGCAATCAAAGAGTCACAGTGTTCTTTAGAAAGAGCACGTGTCTTTTTAATCGAATCAAATTGATCTTTGTAAAACTTTTTCAAATGCTTAATTTCTTTATGCAAACGCTCGTTTTCAAAAAGTAATTTGTCCACACTATGCTCCAATTCAATGTTTATGGTCTCAATTTCATCCATATCATGTTTGACTTTCTCTTCCTTGTCATTTTCTCTTATAGATTTGATATGTTCCTTCAACTTACAAATTGTAGTGTCTTTAGCTTGTAGCTGAGCTTTCAAATCATTATTTTCAAAATCTTCTGGCATTTCAAGAGCATTTTGATTATCACTGAATGAATCCTTTTGAAAAAATTTCTTGATTGAGTTGCATTGTTAACTCAAGAGAAATGCAATGTTTTTCAAGTTATGAGTAACTTTTCAAAAGATCATTATATGAATTTTGTTTGTCCAAACGCTCAGCATCAAGATCCAAACACTTCATACAAAATTCACTACTTTGCATTTCCAAATTCACATCATCACAAACAGTAGTAGAATTCATCACACATATCATAACATCTTGAGACATGATTTGGTGTAAGAGTCGGTCATTTTCAAGAAAAAGTTATTTCTTATGAATTTTAAAACACTGTTTGTCTACAAAACACTGTTGAACAGCAGCTTCCATCTGGTTAAAAACTGTTTGTACTTCTGTTACCTTATTTAAAAGATCTTTATCAAAAACATTGAATATGTTTGTTAAGGTCTTTAAAAATGGAATAATTTCTTTTAGAAAAACAGCTTAGTGTGTTCAAACCCCCCATTCCCTTTTTATTATAGCATCAGGTGTAGTTTGCTTTTCACCACAGTGTCAAATTGGCCAAGATTGTATCTAAGCTTTTTAAGGCTTGTATTAACCAGTCTTATCTAGGAAGTTTCCTTAGAGCCTTAATTTGACAGGTGGCAAAGCAGATTTGGTCAGTATTAGGTGTGAATTTTGTAACCGAGGAAAGATTAGTTCATCAGACAATTCTTTTCTTGTTGTGAACAAAGTAAAAAGTGTGAGCGTTTACCAAAATATTCAGATAATTGATTTAACTCAACATAATTAATTGAAGTAGTATTAAGTTTCTTTTCTTTTGACATTGGGTCGTTTTGTTTTGCAAGCCATTTTGGATCGACTTACTTCTTCCAAATCAATGTCTCTTCATCATCAATCACAAGACTAGCAGCATGTTGACTAGATATAACACTACCATCATACAAGGTTGGCTTAATCCGCTGAGCTTTCTTGAGATAAAACAGATTTTGATAACCAAGAGCTTGTTTGTGAGTGTCATCATAAAAAACTTGTGGCTTTGTTGAACATGTGCACTGTTTGAGTAGATTGACCCACTTTGTAAACAATACTATCTAGTTCCTCTATCTTCTTTTCTAAATCAATTTCTTTATCCATATATTTACTTTCCTTTTCTTTGGATTCAGTTTTATGAAAATAGTATAATGTTTTTTGCAATAAAGATTCTATTTCTTTGATTTTATTAGAAAGATTTTGTTTAAGTGAGTCAATTTACTGCTTAAGTGCAAGCTTTTCCTTAATCATATCATCTATTTGAGAATCAATCATTTTTTCACTTGTGTGTATATTTACAGAGACCTTAATCAATATAAGACGTTGTTCAAAAGTTTGACTCGTATCTTTATAACTCTCCAAGCTCAAGTGGTATAAGGCTTCCATTATTCTTTTCTGATTAGCCTTTTCCTAATTATTTATATGATTAATCATTTGTTCTGGCATTTGTTCAATCACAGATAAAATCATTGAATCTTGTTGTGCATACAAATTAGTATCTTGAACAACTGCCTGTTGCGTTTCTTACAAATATTGAGAGTACGGAATGATATTGCTATATCTTATTATCTGTAAAATCAACAACTGGTGTTTGTTCTAAACCTTGCATTACATGCACACTTTGATTATCCATATCAGTATGATAGGGTTGAAAATGAGGTACCTATGATATAACGTCTAAACCATAGTTGGAAAGATTAGCCATCAGAACCACCTTTGCATTAGGGACATCATCACAGTCAAAATCATAAGCATTAAGATCCTCAGTCTAGAAAGCAGCAATGTTTGGACTGGTTGTCTGAGCAGCTTGACCGTCTGGAATGCATAGATCTGTAAGAAATGCTAGTTGCTCTTCACTAAAATTTGACCGGATTCCTGTGCTTCAGCCAGCATTGCCTTTTCCTAAAAACAGCAGCGATTCATTACCTCTTGCCTGAGTGCATTGCCTAGCCATGTGACCTTCACCTTGACACGTATTAACATTTAACTACCCTTGTCTGCCCTCCTGCATTATTTCCCCTAAAACTAGTAGCATTACCCTTATAGTTAGTACCAACATAACTTTGTCCTTGCCTTCCTTGAACTTGTTGTACAATAACCTTGTCGTCTTGAATGGTGGCATGGTTTCTCATATTAGAGGAATTTATAAGTTGATTGTTGGTTGAATGGAACCTTAAAGAAGCTACAACTGTTAGGAAAGCCATTGCCTTATTGAGATAGGCAATTGGATCATCTCCTTGATTAAACACAGGAACAGCAAGACCTGAGTCCATTTAAGGGAACTCGGTCATTGGTTGTGTTGAAGATTAAGGTGATTGTAGCGAATTTGGTGAACAGATGAAGGTTTGATTATCCCATATAGATTGAAATTGGTTGAGACGGAGGAAAGATGAATACTAATTTTATGTTGTGATAGATATTTGGTGGATACATTGGTGAGTATGATTGAAGAGAGTGAACTTCTGGAATCATGGTATTTGTTTGTTGAGGAAATTGTATGGAATTGTATTGAGAGTGATAGTTGTTAAGTTGAGACGGTAACTGATGTAGTTAGCAACAAATGCAAGAGGATCTTGGTATCGTTCACGCATCAAGCGAGTTTCATATGCATGTGCCTCATGTTGTTCGAGATATGATAAACAATTGATACAAAAAGTTTATAGTATGCAAATCTCTAGCCAACTTCACATCCGTCACAAACTTGCTTCATGCTTATGGTAGACTGTTCAGAAACTTTATATTCACTTGGACTGGTCTCATTGACATATTGATAACATTCATGTTATTGATTAGTTGAGCAAATCTCCAGTAGTACTGATACAGTGTTTCACCCTTCACAAATGAAAACTTATCAAACTCGTCATACAATTTACATTCCTTTTCTTGTAATGACAATTTCGTGCCTTGCATAAGAAGCTTAACTCTGTCCCATATCTCTTTGGAAACTTTATGTTGATTTACAATGGAATACACATCTAGTGGAAGACCTTGAAGAACAATGTTTGTAGCTTTAAGATCACAATCAGCTTTGAGTTTCTCTGCAATTAAAAGTTCTTCATACTTCTTTGTCCTAGTAGTGCCATCCTCTTTAATAACAATAGGCCAAACAAGTAGACCATTTTAAATTGAGTTAAGAATCATTCTCCCGTTCTCCCGATTCTATATGTATAGTTCCATACGACTCTTCCGCGAGTCATACAAGGATTTTTCCAACATGGGAGGACGGTTGTCCGCACCAGCAATTATCATAAATTATCCTAATGTTGTCATTTTGAATTGATTGATTAAATGCGAAAAGATAACTTTTTGTTGTTTGTTTTAAGTGAATGAGTCTTAAGATTATACGGGATTTTACAATTCCTGATTAAACCGAGAAAATAATTGAATACTTCATGGGATTTTACAAATCACAGAATAACCGTATAACACTCCTTTAAAGAAACGTATAAATCTCCTAGGAAAAATGGTATAAATCACCCAAGTGTGAAATAGGTATAAATCGCCCTAGATATCGGCCTAACCAAGCCTTACATATAAATCTGCCAGACCAAGGATACGTATAAATCGACGAATTCTGAGACGTAAAAAATCGCTGAATGGCTGAGACGTATAAAATCACTATAAATTAATAGTATATATCGCCGCAACACTCCCTACGTATAAAATCGCCTAACCAAATAGACGTATAAAACGACAAAACAGTGAGACGTATAAATCGCCAGGAATTAATACATATAAAATTGCATGCATAAAAAACAGAAAAATTAAAAAACAATATTATTATACTCTACGAATAAACCGCCGTAACAAATAGACGTATAAAATGCCAAAACATGAGACGTAAAATCCGCCGTATTATCAGAGACGTATAAATCGCACGAATATTCCTAGACGTACTAAAATCGCAGAAAACTCAAATTTTCAAATCACTAAAAATCAATTTTTAGACGAATTTTGTTTGAATTTTTTGTACTCTGCTATTCTAAGACTAGTAGAAACTTAAAACTACAAACTAAGTTTTTTAACACAAAAAAATTGAAATTAAGATTCTTGGTACAAAAAACCTATTCGAACCAAAAAGACCCAAAAAGATCAAGTTTTTGATATTTTCCAAAGATTTTCTTGTACAACTAACCTATACTAATATAAAAAAAGAATAAAGTTGAGAGCTTTATGGGTTTTAAACCCACAAAAGATGAAAATCCTTTGTTTAAGTTCGAACCACACGCACGCGTAAACAAGAAAGATAAAAAACGCACACAAAACCAAACTATATCACCCCATGACTCTTGATACCAATTGTAGAATACATGTAATATCTAAACTTACAATCAAATGACAAATAACTAGAGAGAGAAAGTAGAAGGACGAACACTTTTAGAGAGAGAAAGGAAGAGAGAATATTAAGCATGAAAAGAAATGAGAATGTGAATTAACCACCACCCTCAATCCAAGCCATGAGACGTGACTTATACCTATTAGTGGCCGGACCATGGCTCTCCACTTGGGCTTTCCAAAGGCCTTGGCTTTCTAACCTATTTAAAAGTTTCAAAAAGTAAATATACTAACGACTATGTATTATAAGTGGACCAAGACTTTTCTCGAATCTAACAGTTTGGCTTGCCTTAATGGGGATCGTGTCCATTAACCACACAATAAGATATACCGTAGCTTATTTTCAAATCGTCAGCTACGTTAGGAGACCTTAAATTTATAATAGGCTATAACCAAAAGCCACAAAAATAAGCCGAACCATAATAAGGTCCCCATAAGACATGTTATTGGGTCGCAAGCCTTAAAGCCTCAAATAAGTATTACCAGCTCTTTAATAAGCTAATAAGCTACATATTTCATTTAGATATCAAGATAAGTTGCCAAACCATAAGTAAATAAACAAAACCATGTTTCCTTATATCCTTTATCAACTAAAATTTAATAAGTATTCAAATAAGCCGAATAAACTTATCCTTTAAGCTAGAAAATAAATAAGCTACTTAGCATATAAATGTTTTTCAACCATCACAACCATGACATAAAAATGATAAACCCTTGTTCCTTTTATTTCGTGTTCGAATCGAAACAAACACCCCTTTATTTACTTTCAAAAATTTAATCCTACTATTTATAGAAAACGCACCGTACAACATTCATCTATGCATTAATACACACCTAAAAGTACAAGTTATATTAAGTTTTTGAGAACTTACAAGAATGGGTTTTGAAAACAAGATCAACACAAAACCGGACAACCCAAACGTTGTTTAAATGATAACTCGACTACTAGAATCAACCAAATACTCCTAAATCTTCAAGTTCTTGATCAAAGTTGCAAAATTTTAAGAGTTTGTGTATGTGTGAGAATAAAATGAGCCAAAATACAAGGAAGAAGTATGTGTGAGTTTTCAAACATGAAATGTGTGTTAATGACCATGCCAAAAATAATATAGTACCAAACATGACCACCAAGGAACCAGTAACACCCCCCATTTAAGATTATAGCACGAAAGCTAATCTGGGGGATTACTTCATATTAAAACATCATAATCATAGAAAACAAACCAAAAGAGATGTTTTTAAAAGATACGTTATCATTCATTTAAAATCAGAGTTTTACAAAGGCAGGTCCCAAAATCTAGAAACATAAAATTGTGAATGATAACAAGTTTTAGCCATCTTCAAGTCCATGCCACTCCATGCCATAAGTTGCTCAAAATAACTAAGATAAAACATGCTAAAAAGGTTCAACCCAAAGGTTGAGTGAAATTCATAGTTTATGGTAAATACATTTTGAATAGAAATTAATAGTGAAATAATTGCACGAGCAAATTTATTTATGGAAAATAGTATTTTTATGGAAAACGCCTTATCATGGAGAACATCATTATTATGGAAGCAGTTGAATGCAAGTCATCTATAATGTGTAATAATGCAACGAATACAATATCATGGAAAAATGGTAACATTATTTTTGCACCTAAGCTCATGACACCAATACGTTAACAGGGAAAATCACCGTAGTGACATTAGTTGAGGAATAAATGTCCCCATGGAAAAGGTAACTTACCAAGGTTACCCATTAGGTCAAATATAGTGCGTTTGGCTACCCCATGGATGGGTATACAAACGGGAGCCATTACCCCTAATAGATCTATTCACAACATTCGCGCTCACTCGTAAGCAATTAATGGTTCATGATATGGAAATAATGGCACTGGAAGCTACTTAGGCAATAATATATCTGGATAGCATACATTTAGAAAACACTTGTATTCATGGTTTAAGCATGTATCCCCCTCACGGGTTTATAAAATATAAGAGATTTAAAAGTGAGGCTATGAACTCATTAAGTCTTTGAAAAGTAATCACATTGTTATAAAATAAATGAGTATGTAAAAGAGTTTGTAAACAAGTATGTATCCCCCTTCGGGTTATAAAACTTGTAACTAAGTAAAGGTCGAGGTTATAACTCAATATCGGGTTTAAGTAATGTTTATATTAAGAAAAAACAACTGAGCATGTCCCCCCCCCTACGCGGGATTATAATAAAGCAAGTAAATAAGTAAAAAGCGAGGCTATGAACTTTCACCTTATCAGAATAATGAAATCTTTTGATTGATTGCAAAAGTATATCAATTGAAGGCGCTACCGTATGTGGTACGATGTTATCTACTCGGGCGGGAAAGTTCAGAATATCGATTGAAAGAAAGAAGCTTCGTCACGTAACCTGGGATAATATGTCGAGTCTTAGTTTGATTAAAATGTTTTACAATATAAAGTATAATGTATATCTTTGATTAAATTATTATGGAGTATTGTATCACCGTTCGGGCCATCATAATTCAGAGGTCATTCAGTAAACGTTTGAGGAGCTAGGGCACTTTAAATCGTAAACCCAACAACTCATCAGAACCATAATACCAAAATGCAACCCCTTAATTATGAAGCTCCCAGAATGTGTGTACGATATAGATTCAGATAGTGATTTTAAAAAGGCACAACAATGATGAATTATATAATAGTTATAAACATAGTCGGTTTTTAAGTGTCATGCTTAATAATGGCAATTATAAGCAACGTCAGCGTTAATTAAAGTTACTCTTATAAGGTTAAAACACATTTCTACATCTTTCAAAATGTTACATTTTATACCTTAAGAATGAAAAATGGCAAAAATATAACCCTGTGAGTTTTCACTTTTAACAGTTTGAATCCTTCTAGTTAAAAGATTACAAGTAAATCTTGTATTTTGTAAGTTATATAATAGACCCCTAATATTTATAAACTTTGATAAAATGACATTTTCAGTCCCTTTTGTTATAAGTTTCAGAAAGTTACGATATATACCCCTTGCATGAAAAATGTATCATTTTTAGTCCAAAATCCATAATAATGATATTTTTCAATATGAAAAGTAATTTACAGGTTATAGATTATTAATATAAGCTAAACTATAAAGATTTAACGTAACAAAAGTTTAAAATAACGATTCGTTAAGCTAGAAATCAAAATGGGTCAAATTAGGGTTTTTAAACGAAAACGCGTAGGTTTTTATTTCAAATTCTTTCAAGAATCAATAAAGTTGTTATATTAACATTATTTAAGATAGATTATTCTTAAATATTTTACCATTATAAACATTTTAGATTAAATAAAAACATAGAATTAGGGTTATGGTTCGGTTTGGATCAAAATGAAAAACGCTTAGAATTTTAGAAGAAAAAGCTTTAACATGAGTTCATGCATGATCATATGAGTATTATATGAATTTAGGAGTAAGTATGAAGATTATATAACCTGGGTTTGAGCTTTGAGAATCGAAAATGGAGGAAAACGGGTCGTATGGGTCGAAATGTACTCGTACGCCTAGTTTTTCTTCTTCGAGGCTTCAAGGCTTCAATCTTTCTCTTGATTATTGTTCTTGGGACCTCTTAGGAACTTCTTGAGCAGAGATTTGCTGCTATTGTGGGTTATAGTGAGAAGATGTGGGGGATGAGTTGAAATGAAGGGTGGTGTCCCCTATTTATAAGTCAACACTTAGCCCTTGGTGGCCAGGGACCTTTGTGCTCAAGCTAATGACAAATGTGGATCAGTAGAGGTTGATTAGGAGAAGCTATGATGTGAATATGAAAACCTAAAACTAGCTAGAAGGTGTTGCTTGATCCTTGTGGGTCGCGGCAAGACTTGAGGAACAAGGGGAGATGTGGCTTCTTTTCTAGCCAAGAAATGGATTAAGTAGTATGGTAAGCTGCTTAGGTAGGCAAGTAGCTTGGTCATCAAGGATGCTTGAGAGATGCAAATTAACCTTCCAAATGGGTCAAAACGAAAGAAATAATTGTCACGTGTTTGAATGTGTTACGGTTTAGGGTTTCCTTTGCTAAATTTCTAATCATTTAGTATAGAAATGATTAGATTAGGAAAGTAAGTCTTGTAATAAGAGTTTATAATAGTATTTTTGATTGTGGTTCGAAGTTTTAAAATGGGGTGAAAACAAGAAAATAGGTTTCGGTTCATATTAGTGGCATGAATAAAGTTTTTAAATATTATATTTTTTTTTTAAAAATGTTAAAAAGGTGGGGACGTGCGGCTGGATGTCGTTCAATTTCATGTGCATTTGATTTTGATAATAGATTAGATGTAAGCTTATATAAGGATTTACATAATGTTTTGATTAGTGATTCGCGATTAAATGGGTCACAATGGTAACATGGTCATGATATGCAATGTAGGTTCGTTTAGAGGGTTTCCTTTGATTTAATTCTTGTACATTGTTTGTTATAATGGAAGAGATAATGATTGATTGTGAATATATACGTTGTAGTTTGAGTAATTACAACTTATTTGAGTAGTGGTTGAGGTTTGAAACGGATAAAAACCAAGAAACAGGTCTCGGTTTAAGGTTTTTAGGTTTGATTTCATGAAATCTTATGAAATGAGAAAGATTATTATGGAATGTAAATGAAGTTTGTGACTTGCTTGTAACTTGTACTTGATGGATTGTACAGGGTTCTTAGGAAAACAGAGGTAAAACAACTATGGAAATCGGGCATTAAATGACTCGTACCATTTGATGCTTTAAAGGACTTGTACCTTATTTTAAAAGAAAAGCATATTCAGATGAGATGTTATATTACTTGTACATGTTCTTTGATTACTTATACATTCACTTTGAATGTGTACATTACACAAAATTAGGGTTTAGGCATAAAAGTTAACGGTTTATGTTCATTTGATTATATTGTCGAGCAAACTATATTAAATAGATAACGTATATGTTATAGAGGATAATAGATTATTGAATTGACATATTATGATGTTTACATGATGTAAACATAGATAGAAATAGGCATAGGTCGTTGCGAGAGCTCGTTTACTTTAGAAATTTAACTATATACGTAACAAAATTTTATTTCCCGTGAAAAAGTAGTACTTTAACATAGTAAGTAATATAACCAATGAATGAAAATACTAGAAAAATTATGGGTTGTTATAGTGCCCAACTTTACAGAAATCTCTGTCCTGAGATTTTGATAAAAAAAAAGGGGAGAAGTGATAGAGTGATAGTGGAGAAACATCAAGTTCTAATATTATCTACGTCTACAGTACTAGTCTGAAGTGCTCTACTGGAGGAGGTTGCAATCCTGCCATCTGACAGTACAAGGTCTTGGGTAATGCAGTGTACACTTCCTACAGATGGGATGAGGTTCGTTATATCCATGGTTTCCATTAGCCTTGAAGGTTTCCTGCCTTCTATTTTGTTGTTGGTGATGATCATTGTTGCGGTTGTTATTGTTGTGGTTATCTTGGTAGTCGTGGTTGTTGCGATTGTTGGAGTGGTTATTGTTGTTATGATTATTGGGGTATTTGTTATTGTTACGATTATTAGGGTAGTTGTTGTTGTCGTTGTTGGTATTTCTTTTATCCTCAAACTTTTTTTATGATCATCGGTTTCTTGCACAGAATTGCGCTTTAGTATCTGATCCATTAGCCTCTGGGCTATGTTGATAGCTTCCTCCAAAGTTTGAGGTTTTGAAGCAGTAAACAGTTTCCTCAATGGCCCCCTTTTGGGGCAGTCCCCCGATGAAAGCTTCCATAAGTATCAGCAGAATTTGCACTCATGTATGGACATAAGATTTGCTAATTCTTGGGAATCTTCAAACGTAATCATTTGAATCATCTCTTTTCACAACCAAGTTGTAAAATTCATCTTCCATTTTCTTGACTTCAGTTCGAGGGCAATACTTATTGGTCAAGAGCCTTTTCAATTCAGTCCAGGTGATCCTATTAGCGTAGTCCTATTCGATAGGTTGGGCATATCGTTTCACGCAGGACAAGGCATCGTCGTTCAGAGGTAGCCAGTACAAATTCACTCTATTTTCCTCGGCCATATTGCTACGAGAAAATACTAATTCAAATCCTACAAAAAACCAGCGAATGAGTTTAACAGCTCCTTCCGTACCATTTGAAAGTAGAAAAGGTTGACAGCTTATGATTTCTTTGTATTTTCCTCTTTTTTGCTATAGGAAATTTCTCATGGTCCCGTGTTCCTAAACTATTGGGATTGTCGCATTTGCCATGGAAACAGCTTTGGCGCTTCCAAGTTGCAGCATTAACCATTAGTAAATCATTGCAGATACCGCCTGATCATTGACTGTTTCTCTGCAGGCAGATGTTTTGATGTTCTCTCGGGAAGGCATCTATCAACATATACCAGACAACACATAATGAGAATCAATAAAAAGATAATAGTCATAACCATAAATTAAGGTAAGAGAATAAAAAGACTTGTGATCATAATTTCCTTGATATTGCAGGATACAAACAAATAAAATTTTTTGAATTTAATACTTTGAGAGATAGATACGGAAATAATGGAATGAGTGATTAAATAGGAGGCTTAGTGTTTCTAAGTATAAAGATTTAAGAAAATCGGAGACGCCGCCATTGGATGAGGTATGACGGCATCGTGTATGGCTTGTGACATCGTCTCCAGGCTCTGTGAGCACAAATCTTCAAGAGTCTTGGTGTTGGTTTGTAATCTCGTCCGTTTCTTTTCCAAATGAGCCCAAGTCACGTGTAATTCATCCTAATGTGTTCCAAATGCGAAATACCTAAAAAGGAAAGATTAAGTACCTATTTTGGGCATAAACACACGATTTTAGGGGTTAAACGACCCCGAAAAAGTGTATAAAATGACACCTTATCAAATACCCCTACACTTGGGATTTGCTTATCCTCAAGCAAATGGGCTTTTCTATCTAGACAATAACAATATGAGGGGTCGTTCTACCTACTCTTTAAAAGTATTTTACAACATAACCTTCTAGACCTTGTAATTAAAAGCACGAAAAGTATACACTATCACCTTACATAAGTGTTTGGGATTCTCTCTTTCACTCGGGTGTATAATAAATTATAACATAAGGGGGAAATGGAAAATCAACACGCATTACCTATCATAGAATATAAATTACCATAAGCTTGGTAAAGGATCAAACCTCCACCGCTAGGTGCAAGCATTATTCATTACTATCTAAGAGGTCTTTTAAAAGGTTGTGGGGTGTAGGTGTAAGATAACATATAATGGAAATGGAAACGGATAGGATACATTTAGGTGGCTTTGGGTGAATTTGGAGTAGAAGGGTTAACTAATTATTTACACGAATACACTTTGATATCGTTGCTAAGCCAAGACTCGGACGAAGATCTACAAACTCTACACAACTCTACATCAATCTCTTTCTTTTTCTTTTCTCTTTTTTTTGAATAACATAATACATCACATGAGGTTTACAACACATACCCCTACACTTGAGCTTTTACATGCTCGATATTTACAATCTATCTAATGACCCAATTTGAGGTGGATCAAAATAACATGGAGATCATCTAACAAATTTATGGGGGTATTGACTTAACTTTTCTTCCCCATTATCCTCGAAATAAATACTACCATGAATCCCAATCGTTCCAAAACTATATTTACAAGGATAAGGACTTAGCAACCGTGTACTTAAATAATTAACTTGGGTTAAACATAATAATGTACTAAAGGTGAGTACATACAAGGTAGGCAAAGGCGATTTTTGTGTAACGATTGGTTTAAGGGTGACAATACTCTTCATTAATAATCTGGAATCCACCAGAAAATTACGAGAACCATGAAAAAGGATTGGCTCAGAGTGCATGGCAAGGGTGTGGGATAGTTACATGATCGGTGTGACCATCATAACAATTACAGGTTTAAAACATAGGTTAATCCTAATGCCTCTTATCAAGCAAATCCTAATACTTACTATGCGGTCTCGGGATGCATCACAATAACAAGTTCTAGAATTTAATACACTACCGGTACACTCATATGAATTTTACTAACACTAGACATTCCAGAAAAGGTGACAAGGCAATGCATACATGGCCGTAACGACGGAATAGACATGTACGCCTGCAGATCAATGACTGCTCACTCCTTAACTCGAGAAAGCTAAAGGTATAAACTATCTTGGGTATCAATAATAGATACCCGAATTCCTATAGATCTAAAGGCGAACCTCACATTTTTGGGGTGGAATTCTGAGGGTTATTGTGCTAGTCATATAAATTCCTATCCATGAGACGCTATTAATACTCGGTTTTCGTCGGTATGTGTCATAAAAAAATTAAATTTGGGTAAAAATCACCTTTTTATGCTATGTTTCGATATATTACCCATCATTTTAAGGACAAAGCAAATGGCAAATGAAAGAATAGTTTCTAAGGCTTATTTCCCCCTACACTTAAGTTGAACATTGTCCCTAATGTTCTATAGAAGTACCCGTAAAAACGAATAAAGGGAAAAGAAAACAAGGAAAAGAAACTAGTACTCCCCTGGTTTGCTCAATAATGGAGAAGAAACATGCGAAAACTGGTTAAATCGTCCTCCAAGAATCATCCAATGAAACTTCCTAAGAACTTCCAAGCTTCTTCTCATCAAATATAACCTGTAATCAAAGACAAAGACAACTACACCAAGCATAAAATGTGCGATAGACAAATATACAATATGAATTTAGGGTTGACTCGATAAAGCAGTAAAGATAGGATGAGAGAATTGTTAAACTCATTAGGTTTTGCAGGTTTATAGCAGAAGAATACATATATTAAATGTTATGCAAGTTTTATTTTCAAAAATAATTAAAAACTTTAAGTTTTCTGGACCTGGGCGTTTGACGCCGTCAGGGTTTTTGTGACCCCGTCACAGGTGTCGTGGTGACGGCGTCGCGTGTAAATCGTGACGCCGTCTCCACGTTCTGTGAAAACAAAATTTTTGTTTTTGATGAAAAATTTCCTGCACTTGATTCCATAAGTTAATTCTTGTACAAATAGCTGCATAAAACCTGAGATTTAACAATTCAATCATATGACTCGAAACTGACGCGAATTAATCTAAACAATTTATTTAACATGTTTGAACTTGGCTCAAAAGCCAGATAAATTCCCCTACACTTATTATTTGCAAAATACCTTTGATTGAAATTAAGACGAGGTTAAAGACAAACAAAGCATGATTACAAGATAGTTCAAACACAATAAAACAAACTATAGAGAATTAAAACACACATGACACTCCTAATTGCGGGAAAAGTAAATTTGGTTGCCTCCCAAGAAGCGCTTTTCTTTATTAACGAGTCTTGTAGCTAGACTCGAAGTCACACGTCCTTACGTGACTTCTCCTTTGCGTCTCTTGGCCTTTCTTTCTAATTTCATTAGGTTTCGAATTTCTTTGCTTATACTTTTGTCTTCCTTGTACTTGGGTCCTAAGGTCAGACTATCCGAGTAATAGGTTTTCCCATGGTCGTCATTACTCCCAAGGACAAAGGGTGGTATAGAATCAGCTTTTATGTTCTTAAAGTCAATATGGTTAGATGCTTCCATCTTATGAGGCATCTTGAATGTGATTTTCTCGTTATCTTTTTCGAAAGTAATCATTCCCTCTTCCTGATCATAAACAAGACCAGTATTCCTTACAAATGGTTTTCGAAAGACTACTTCTCCTAGGTGGTGGTCTATAATGCTAGTGGTGTCCTCCAAAATCATGAAATTAAATTCGTATGTGAAATTTCCTATGAAAACTTTTAAACCCTTGACTCTTCCTACAAAGTTGCTTTTCTTACTAGGGTTGGATGGTTTCTGTCTTGACTCTAGTCCTTTACTCATGACAATATCGTAATGTTGCTTGGACATAACATTGATTGGTGATTCTAAGTCAATGTAGGTTTGTCTTTTGAGGAACTGGCCTATTTTGCAAGAGATCTTAACATTGTTTAAATTTTTGGCTCTTATCTTTGCCTTTACCCAAGATGGTTTGGGATATTTCAAAAGCCACTCATGATATTCTAATTCCTCCATGGTGGGGAAGGTATTAAAGTATTCAATTTCATTCGACCCGTCTAATGAGTCAATGATCCTACTATCTCCGAGCCATGACTCAATTTCTTTCTTTTTCATAGGGTTAAGAAACTCCCTATTAGGGGTGGAACAAGATGGATTCGCATTCTTCATAGTGAAGAATGGAATAGTCAATGGAAATTATGAACAAACATACAAAGAAAAGATAGACTACAAGAAAGCTACTACGCAGAATTAAATTCTCACTTGAAAGGATTCAAGCGAGTAGAACTAAGCTAAACTATGATCAGAACCTAACTATTCCCCAGGCGGCGGCGCCAAAAACTTAATGCGGTCGTCGTTAGACTTCTACACGAAGTTTTACAACTCCCTAGGCAGAGCACCTAATCGTTGTAGTAGTAGTATAGGCAAGACTCGGGGGTTGTTATCGTTCACTCAAGGAATAGGTTGGGAAGGCTTGATCACGGTCTAACAGAATTCTAAGGGTTGAGAGAAGATTATTTTTGTATTTTTATGTTTTATGGAAAGCAAGTAAATCATATATTTGAGAGGGGGTTTGGTTTTAGCTATTAAACTAAATATTAACTACGCTACTGGTGATAACAATATAATAAAAGACTGTGTTTATTTAATCATGTATTACTCCCTAGATTGCTTCTCCTAGTGTTGTTGCTTTGTCACACTTGTGATGATCTATGTAATTATTTCCTAAGTCATGAACGAATTACACGAACCCGCCGTCTATTTAATATTCCGTTAAGGCAACGCACAAGTAAGGTAGTATGAAGACTATTACAAGGCCCCTAAGAGTATATTAAATGCATGTGAAATATATTAAGAGTGGATCAACCATATAAGGGGCAAGGTAGTATGAAGACTGTTACCCGATGGTATCCTTTCTACACAATCATGTTTTCCTAGACATATCAACAGTGATACAGACAAAAGCTGGTTTTCTAAGACCTAACATGCACATCCATCACAAGAAGCAACACCACTAAGATCTACATTCTAGGTTTCATACAATCATAAATAAACACAATAGAAGGTTTAGCCACGCATGGTAAAGATAAAGTAAGAACAATAAATAATCACACAACAAGACATATTGAATGATTAA
>BQNB010004419.1:74500-107903 GCA_026074375.1 Tanacetum coccineum | reverse complement strand
TGTCAGAACTAACTAATACTACCAGACTTAACTGTTATACTACCAGTATTAAGTCTTTTACAATCTATTTCCCAACAATAAATAAACATAAGATAAGTGCATAAGTTAAATACCAAACTTGTATATCACCATTAACAATGAAAATAAATTATCATTACTTTTCTGGACAAATCCCAAAAAGCAAAACTTATTCAAGCCACACCAAAGTTGAAAAACCATCCAAATAAAAAAACCTAACAAAACAGACTATAAATATTGTCTAAAAACACCATAACAAAAAGCTCAAAAGGCTAAAAATGGCAGGATGATTCATGAAAATCATACTGGTAGATCAATCTTTAGGTTCCAATTTGACCTGAATGACCTTGTTTCTTTTTGCTACTGCTGGCTTTTCATAATAATCATCAAGGTCGATGATTGTTCTTTTGCAACTTCCTGAATCTCCTCCATCATTTTCAGTCTCCTTGGAGCTACCTTCACCATTTGTATTTGTTCCATTTCCTTCAGTAGTACCATCAGCAGTTTGGGGTGAATCTTCGAGGTTGAACGGAATGTTAGCAACATTAATGAATCTTGATGATTTGGCCGTGTCCAACAAAGGGGTCTGCAGGTCAGCTACACCATCCTATAAGACAAAATCGTTGAAAGAAGTTAAGTGTATTGTTGGTGCATAAGTAATTTTATCATTTTTAGGATTTAAGAGCACATTTGGCGCACTAATGTATGAACGATTGAAGTTCCAGGTTACACCTGACCATTTTACCTCATTTAGTGTTTTTCCTGTCAACTTCATTATGAAGAGGACCGGGGAATCTGCGTTCTTTTCAATAGGTGCTAATATGGTTCTATAAGTGCACATAGTATATAGAGAAGACGAAAACGATTGAGTTATTATGTTCATTAGCATGTTCTTACATTTAGATAGTCGCATAAGTGTTTATATGTATATAAACCGACTAATAATATAACACATATCTATCCATTGACTTTCTGAATACACTGGGTGACTTTCGGTCTTTGACCCGTTCAACAGACTATCTTATTGCAGATATAATCTAAATGTAAAGCAAGATACAACACAAATCAACTTTTATGTTTTTATGGTATTTTAAAAGTTGATTAAAATGTCCAGATAGCAGACTTCCTTATTGCGTGAATAGGTTCAAAAATCAAGTATCCAGATCTTAGCTGCATGACATATAAAAACTACTTAAATTGATGAGATTTGCTTTAAGTTTGCATCTTTTCAAGGTGAAATGACCTTTAACTGTGTTGTACTTTTGGTACTAAAAGTCTGCAAAGGATTTGTATAACTAACTAAGAGTTGGCTAACATAAATAGTCCAATGACATTCGTAGCCCAATGGCCTAACTTTTTCTTTTTTATAAGCCCTAACATCAATCAATATCAATGTCAACTATAAGTAATAAGTAATCTTTTACATAATAAAAGAATTACATCATTTCGGAGTTTTCCATCAAATTGAATCGTATGAATTTAAAAATTAGACCAATCAGAACGCTTAATTTTGCCACGTAGGCAAAATCGTGTTATCTGATTGGTCAATAAAAAGTCAAAATTAAATCGATTTGGTCAAAATTAAAAATTTGTGGTGGAGAAATATGACGAGAAAAAGAACACATAAAAACATATGTGTCAAATTTGTGAAGAAAAAAACTTGAAAAAAGTGGAGATAATTAATAAAAATTTAGTGATTTTTTAATTTTAAGATAAATTAAATCATGGAGTTTAATGTAAATTTATAAATTTACAAGTTTTATTATAACTTTAAAAAATAAACTAATAGACCCCTAACTTATAAGACCCTAAACGTTATATTTTAAAATAATTACAAACATAAAACAATTTTTTACTTCCAAACAAGAGAAGTTGACAGTATCAATCACATCCCAAATCTACCCGAAGACTTTTTATGGATTTTCATTGTCGTTCTGAAATTTATGTTGTAAAAAAAACACCCGCAAATAGAAAAAACAACCGAATCACATGAAAATATCATAAATTAATAAAAAGGTTTTCTAGCTATTAATTGATGTGTTAGAAGAATTGCATTTTTTTTCTTTTGTTTAAATAACAACTAAAATCTAAAACATTAAATTTCTCAAAGATCTTTTATTTCCATTAACAAAGTAAAATGACCAATAAATCATATATAACAATCTAGGCTACTTTTATATCTTAAAAAAATGTTGATGACGGAAAAATAGGTAAAACTCTTTTTATATTTGTATATGTATTAAAGATATACAATAGGTAAATCCTTTGTTGACATCCTAACATATGTATGTACAAACATAATACCTTTATTTGAGTTTTTTACTTTCTAACTATGCTATAAAATATTGACGATTTTGATAACTCAAACTTGAGGCTTTAAATTCGATTGCGAAGCTAAATTTTTACATGTTTTAATACAAAGTGTGACCATTAATCTTAAGTATAGCTGACTCAATAATGCAACTAGAATCATAAAACATATACAATATCAACTGCATACCGCAACGTAAATATTACCAGCCTTCAAAAAGATGGAGGTCAATGTTTCGAAATACCAGAGAAAAACTAATCCCTTGTGGCCCTCAGAAGGTTCACATGAGCCGACTTCGGCTGACCTAAAAGAGTAGTTTTGTAAGATTAGTCGGGCACTCACGAAGGTCGATAGTTAACAGGTAAATCAAAAGAAAAAAAAAATTAGTAATTATCCTCAAGCTCATATAATATATATAAGATATGAATCTATTCTCTTCATATGATTTCGATAATACTCTATAACATAACTTATAAAACAAAATAAAAATAAAAATCATACATGTATTTAAAAAAACATAATGTCTAAACCTCGTGCGTGCACGGGCATTAAAATAGTAGAAATCAGTGATAAATACTCATAATAAGCAAGGGTTTCAGAACTCAAGACGGCAAACACTTACCTTTTGAAATCAAGAGGATATCATCAAAAAGCTTCCTATTAAATTATTGATTCACTTCAAGGATGTTAATTTTTGAACACGCTAACATCAAAGCTATTTTTGCATAAAGATTGCCTACGTGATTCTATGTTAAGTTAATACTTCAAAGTAGGTAACTTGATATCGTAATTTTTTTATTTCAATTTTATTAATATACTTCAGGTTAGGCGTAAACAAAAAGGACCGGGATCGGACCGAACCGAGAAACCGGACCGACCGGTTGTTTTTAAAGATGGCGCAATTACACAAGCAATGTTGTTTTTAAAGAAGCCGTTTATCAACTTTGAGTTAATCAATTTTCATTAACCTTTTTGTAATGACTATATTTTCGTAAATACTATTAATTAGTTTTTCTATTACTACGTTATTTCATAACAAATTATACTATGTTATATCATATTTTATTCTTTGTTAAATTAATGTCTCACAATATTGTCTTATAAACTCTCTCGCTAATTAAATTTATTTGTCCACTAAAACTCCCCGCCCAACGGGCGGGCCTTGAAACTAGTATTATATATGTTACCGTTTATGTCAACCTTTTTCACTACAATTCTCTTGCAAAAGGTGCAGAACCAACAATGTGCTCTGATTCTCCCAGATATGTTATTATCTTCTCATACAGTTTCCCTTGCCATGCTTTGAATCAGTTCATGCATATAAAGTGACTCTGAAGTTAGATACTGCAATCAACGACTTATCAACTAGAACTTCAATATTAGAATCTGGAAAACAATTAGTGCTACTATCTATTACACCTAGCAAAATCTTTATTTTTTGACTAACAAGGAAAATGCAATGTCAAGAAAGACTCTTTTCTGATCAGAGCCTAGCTCATCAAAATTAAGTTGGTTGAAGTTTTTGTGGTATCTTTGAATTAGGATATATGTGGAGTCTATCCAATTGGCTTTGCCACACACGCAGAGACCTTTCATACTGGTCCCTGTGGTTTGGCCAAATTGCAGGTTTAGTCCCCAACAAAAAAAATTCTTTTTTCTTTAAATTAAGATTTTTAAAAGTACGAAATTTTTTAAAAAAAATTTAAGATTTTTAGAAGTACGAAATTTTAAAAGTACGAAATTTTTTTAAAATTTTTTTTTTCGTAAAAAAAAATTTAAGATTTTTAAAAGCACGGAAAAAAATTTTTAAAAAAAAATATTTTTAAATTTTTTTTTAAAAGCACGGAAAAAATTTTGAAAAAAAAAAAAAAAATTTCGATAAAACAATACAATTTCTTGAAAAAAAAAGCACGGAAAAAAATTCAAGATTTTTAAAAGTAACGAAATATAAAAAAAAAAAAAAGGTTTTCCGCAAAAACAATTTAAGATTTTTAAAAGAACCGTAAAAAAGTTTGAAAATATTAAAAAAAGAAATTTCCGTAAAAAAAATTTTTCTGAAAAAAAGCACGGAAAAAATTCAAGATTTTTAAAAGTACGAAATTTTTTTAAAAAAAAAATTTCGTAAAAAAAATTTAAGATTTTTTAAAAGTACGAGATTTTTAAAATTTTTTAAGATTTTTTAAAAAAAAATTTAAGATTTTTTAAAAGTACGAGATTTTTAAAAAAGATTTTTTTTTAAAAAAATTTCGTAAAATTTTTTTTTCGTAGGGACCAAAAATGCAATTTACGCTTGTTAATATTAAAAGAAAATAGAAAAAAAAAGGATAAGGGTATTTTAGTCTTTAACTTTGGTCGTTGAGGACCAAAAAATGCAACGGAAACTTGAAAATAAGACTCTCCCTGCAATATTTCAAAATAAGGTCCTAAATCTGCAATTTGGCCATACCACAGGACCAAAAATGCAATTAACCCCTGTAGAATCTAGGAAACAATTAGTGCTATCTAATAACACCTAGTCCAAAATCGTATTTTTTGAACTAACAAGGAAAAATGCAATGTCATAGAAAGACTCTTTTCTGATCAAGAGCCGCTCATCAAAATTAAGTTGGTTGAAGTTTTTGTGGTATCTTTGAATTAGGATATATGTGGAGTCTATCCAATTCGCTTTGCCACACACGCAGAGACCTTTCATACAAAAACCGACCAAAAGCTTTGAGAGCCAAAGGACCGGGTGACCCTACAAATACTCGACAACTTAAGAAGCGAGGTGCATGATTTATGTGCAGCATGAGTACTTGTGGCTATAGGCTCACACACAACAATATCATACGTCATATTATATATTTATTTTAAATATAATTGATCATTAGTCAAAATAAAAATTGAGCTACTTGGCATAAACTGGACCAAACAAATAATGTAGGAATTAATAGCCTACAACCCTGGTTACTAGATGCGGAATAAAAAGATCGAGAAGAAGAACACACGCACCATCAGTTGATATATCAGACAGAGAAGTAGAAGAAGAACGAGGTACAAGGTAAACCCTTAACCGAATTTGATTAGTATTGAATTAGAATTGATGTTACAAAAAGCCCTCCCCAATCACCTCCTTTTATAGAGTGAGGGGGGGGTAACGACTCTAAATAGAGTCTCCGTCGGCTGGTAGATCTGGGTTGGTTTGGACTATGTAAACCAACGACCTTTACTTGATATTAAGAAGAAAACTTGAAACACTCTAATCCACTGGACTTCGTTACAAGCTAATATAGAGACTAATATTGCAATAATTTCCACCTTAGGCTTTATATTAGCCTATACCAACATTCAGCAATTCCAATCAATGTTGTAACTTGAATCCAAGTACCACTTTTGTCAAGGCATCCGCAGCATTGTGTTTTAAGTACCCATCTTCAGACCTTTAAACCGTCTTTGCTTCTAAGAACCTCTCTGATAATTTGATAACGCAAATTGATGTGCTTAGTCCTTTCATGAAAAACATGATTCCGCGATAAGTGAATCCCGCCCTGATTATCACAATTAACTGCCACAGTGTTAAGCTCTAAACCCAACTCTTCCAAGAGTCCCCTACACCAAACCCACGTTTGCAGTACCCCGCAAATATTTCAAAATCCACTTACTGTTCCCAATAGTTTTCCTCGGATTTCACCTAGTTATCTGCTAAACTACACGTACTGTTACGCCATGTCTGGCCTCGTACACTCCATCAAAGTACATTATGCTCTCAATTACCGACATTTTGACATACGGCACCGTACTCATTCTTTCAACCACACAATCCATAACCAGGACAGCCTTCTATGACAGCTTGAAGTGTTCACCCAATTGCATCTTAACGATTTTCCCATTGTCTATTCTAAAATTATTCAAAATCTTAGAAACGTACCCGGATTGTGACACCCTCAGAATCCTTGCGGACTTCGAGCCCTGGGCAATTCTCCCTTACTCAGAATCTTCTTTGTTCCCCGAGCTCCTTCATTGTCGAATCCTTTTTAAGGCAAAAAGACTTGGTAGAATCAATCTCAGTCTTGCTCTTTACAAGCAATCTAAGCATTTTCTTCTACATATAACTATAGATAGTTTATACTCACCATGGTGCATAAGTCTCTGTAATATACGCAGCTGTCGTAACTGTACGCTGAACCGTTGCTCTGCATATACTCCTTCAAACCTCCTATACCATTTGCTAGGTGATGCTTAAACCATAAATAGGATTTCTTTAACAAATCATTCCTTGTTCCCTTGTTTCATAATCCTAGGGGCATGCTTACTTGTAGATCACTTCTTCAAGATTTGCATGTAGAATAAATGCCGTACTTTATATTCAAGTTGCTCCAGTAATATTCTTTAACGCAGTCTATTGCAAGTATACCGATAGATGTGTGTCGAAACTACGGAGAAACTTTACTTCATTGTAATTCAATACCTGCCCTCTGGTGAATCCTCGAGCCTCAATCTTTGCCTTTGTACCTAGGCTTTTGAACAGCTTCAATCCCTTCCTTTATTAATGATCAGCCATTTGCAGCTCACCTATTTTGCCAAGCTGGATGATATACTCATTCAAGGTCTTGTTCGTCCTATGAGATATCCATCTCTTTTTTCATAGTAGCTTTCCACTTAGAACTGTCTTTACAATCAACTGGCCTCTTGGTATGTCAATGGTTCATGGATCTTTTCCTCTACTGCAACAAACGCCTAAGCAGCCATATTACTTTCATCTCGAAACCTCAAAGGTTTTGTTTTTGTCCTTCGCTCTCTATCGCGAACCAACTGATAATCTGTGAGATCCGATGGCTGATCGGTTTCTTGATCCCCTGCATCTTCATCATCGCCATCTTCCTGATCTATCTGATCTTCCTCAGGCGTATGATTATTTAACCTCTATAGTTCCACCTCAACCTGTAATTCCTTAACAGACTTATCACCTGCACCAGAATCCTTCAACGTGTCTTTGTACATGACACTTTCATTGAAGATCACGTTCACTGCTAGTAGACTAATTGTAGGTGATTCACATTCATATGCTATATAGTTTGTACCCCTTCACACCATCGGGATAACCCAAAAGAACGTATTTTATCGCTCTCAGCTCGAGCTTACCTTGTTTATCGTGTGGATATACGACAAAGCCGAAAATCCTCAACATCCCATAATCACTTAGATGTCCCGACTACATCTCCATAGGTGTCTTTTTCTCAATCGCTGTCGATGGTGACCTATTTATAAGATATGCGGCCGTACATGTGACTTCCGCCCGGAAGGTCTTGGGCAGCCAGCTGAAATTAATAAACAACGCACAATTATCCATGGCGGAGTTTGTTCATCGTTCTGCTACCCTCATTCTATTGCGGCGTCCCGGCATACTGTCTCATTGTCTAGCAATTCCAGCTCTTAATGCATAGCTGCATCAAACTCCCGGTTACAGACACTCATGGACCACTAATCCGTCCTCAGCTTCTGAAACCGTTCCCGTATGATTCTATACTAACCTGCTTCTACTTTGAACTTTCTAAATGCTTCATGTTTGAACCTGAGGATATAAAACCATACCTCCTGGAATATTCATACATGACATTAGATAAGAAATACTCTTACCTCCAATGCTTCACACATAGAGCGGACACCATATGTCTAAATGAACATTAGTCTACCCACTCCCTGAGTGTTGTGCTTTTACCTATACACTAATACTGACTCGATGTGGACTTTCTCTGAAAACATAATTTATAAATCGAATTTACCTAGGACTTTTTCTTGCCAAAACAGGTCCCTGTTTTTCAGCACATGTAGTCCCGCATCGGTGCTGGTATTGTCCCAGTCTTTTTGTTGTCAAACCTGCGCAAGATTCTTTTTCTTCTACACACTAGCATTAAGCTCACCTGCCTTGCATGGACTCAAAAGTATAAGCAATTATCCCTTTGTATTCCGACAAAATAACCCTGGAACCATTAATCACTTGACTTTGCCGACTGACAACTTTACGGGATATCCCTCTTTTTTATGAGTTTCCCCCTGCGATATCATGTCTTCTTTTTCAATTCAGGATATTTACCTAACATTGTGTAACACAAACTTGTTCCCCATCTGTTCAATTGTTCCTCATCTTGCTCAATTCCTCTGGATCATTACACTCCATGTAGTCACCCCAACTTTACCAATGCCCCCATCGTATTCTATAAATCAAAAAAAAATATATCTAACCTGGGTGTCATGTGGTATGAACATCCTGAATCCATGATCCAATCTAGCAAAGCCTGAGCCTGTGCGCTCATCACCATCATCACCTCAAAATCGTCATAAGTAGAACCACTAGGGCTTGGTTGCTCCTCTTTCTTGGCGTAACCTGTTGACTTCTTATGATTATTCTTCGGACAGTTTCTCTTCAAGTGATCCTCAGATTGGAAAATATAGCACTTGAGTCTTCTACCTCAAGACTTCGATCTTGACTTTCCCCTTGACTGATGTGAATCCCTACGATCAGTTCTTCCCCTCACGTATAACCCTTCACCATCATCCCCCTTCGCCTTAGATCTTTCTTTGATTTCCTTTGAATTTAGTGTAGCCATCACGTCCTCCAAAGTCAAAGCTTCCCATCCGTAGAGCAAGGTATCCATAAATTGTTCGTATGATGCTGGTAAAGAAGTGAGTAATAATAATATCATAGATCGTCATCTCTAATTTTACCTCACATATGTGCTAAAAAAAAAAAAGAAGAGGGGAAGAAGAGGAAGATGGTAGGGCAAGAAAGAAACGAGGACCAACGTCTTTGGATCCTTTCGAACGAGCACCTCAAGTATGACTTCAATAGTCTGCTACTCTTAAAGCCATACTGGGGGGGACATGTCCGTGTATGTGCCGGACAGGCTAGTAGACCGAACGGGCCACATAAAACCCAAGCGGACTAACTCAAGCCCAATCGAATAAATCATAGACCAAGCAAGTTACTCAAATCCGAACGGGCCACAAGAGTCCGAACGGGCCATAAAAGTTCCAAGCTGATATCCGCATATATACCGGACGGACCTCACATTCGAACGGGTCGCACGGGATCCAGACGGGTGTACTACATCAACCCGAAAGAAGACAGAACGTTAGACTCGATAAAGAATGACACCTCTTCAAACTGGTGGATAATAGCAAGCACTTACGCAACATCGCTATTCCAGGAATTAAGGAGCGATGTCCCCAAGGTATACCGACGCCCAAGGCAAAGGCTAGGTATAGGTCGTCTCCTTCATTTCCAAGGTGTCAAGAACAGTACTTCCAAACAGTACTTCGAGTAGTATAAATACCCAAGCATTTACTACTTGAAGGGCAGCATTAAATTCACCACCACACACATTTATTACGCATAGCCCCTTCATCTCTTACTTATAGCCCCTTCGGCTCTTACAAAAGTACTTACTTTCACGCCCGAGCTTGGTCCTGGGTCAACACCCGGGGCGAGTTAACGGGTTTTCTGTCTTACTTTCAGATACTTAGGTGGATTACTCGTCTAGAAGCGTGGGAGCACTCCTATTTCCTCTAGTACGGTAAATTACTTAAACAATAGGCTCACACACAACAATATCATACGTCATATTATATATTTATTTTAAATATAATTGATCATTAGTCAAAATAAAAATTGAGCTACTTAGCATAAACGGGACCAAACAAATAATGTAGGAATTGATAGCCTACAACCCTGTTTACTAGATGCGGAATAAAACGATCGAGAAGAAGAACACACGCACCAGCAGTTGATATATCAGACAGAGAAGTAGAAGAAGAACGAGGCACAAGGTAAAACCCTTAACCGAATGCTTGATTAAGTATTGAAAGAATGATGTACAAAAGCCATCCCCCCTCACCTCCTTTTATAGAGATGAGGGGGAGGGTAAAACCGACTCTAAAAGAGTCTACGTCGGTTGTAGAATGGGTTGGGTTTGGACAAAGTAAACCCACGACCCTTTACTTGACTAATAAGAAAGAAAAACTTAACACTCTAATCCCTGGACTTCGTTACAAGCTAATATAGAGACTAATATTGCAACAATTTCCATCCTAGGCTTTATATTAGCCTATACCAACATTCGGCAATTCCAAGCAATGTTGTAACTTGAATCCAGGTACCACCTTTGTCAAGGCATCCGCAACATTGTGTTCAGTACCCACCTTCAGAACTTTAACCGTCTTTGTTTTAAGACCTCTCTGATAAAGTGATAACGCACATTGATGTGCTTAGTCCTTTCATGAAAAACATGATTCCGCGATAAGTGAATCGCGCCCTGATTATCACAATTAACTGCCACAGTGTTAAGCTCTACACCCAACTCTTCCAAGAGTCCCCTACACCAAACCCACGTTTGCAGTACCCCGCAAATATTTCAAAATCCACTTCACTGCTTTCCAATAATTTTTCCCCGGATTCACCAAATATCTGCTAACTACACTTACTGCATACGCTATGTCTGGCCTCGTACACACCATCAAGTACATTAAGCTCTCAACCGCATTTGCATACGGCACCTTACTCATTCTTTCAACATCACAATCCCTAACCGGACAATCCTTCAATGACAGCTTGAAGTGTCCACCCAATGGCATCTTAACCGATTTCCCATTGTCTATTCTAAAATTATTCAAAATCTTAGAAACATACCCGGATTGTGACACCCTCAGAATCTTGCGACTTCGATCCCTGACAAACTCCATACCAAGAATCTTATTTGCTTCCCCGAGCTCCTTCATGTCGAACTCCTTTTTAAGCAAAGACTTGGTAGACTCAATCTCAGCCTTGCTCTTACAAGCAATCAGCATATCATCTACATATAACAATAGATAGATATACTCACCTGGTGCATAACTCCTGTAATATACGCAGCTGTCGTAACTGCTACGCTTGAACCCGTTGCTCATCATATACTCATCAAACCTCATATACGATTGCCTAGGTGACTGCTTCAAACCATAATGGGATTTCTTTAACAAACATACCTTGTTACCTTGTTCATATCCCGGTGGCTGCTTCATGTAGATCACTTCTTCAAGATTTACATGTAAAAATGTCGTCTTTATATCAAGTTGCTCCAACTCATAATCTTTACACGCAGTCAATGCAAGTATAACCCGAATAGATGTGTGTCGAACTACCGGAGAAAACACTTCATTTTAATCAATACCTGTCCTCTGGGTGAATCCACGAGCCACCAACCTTGCCTTGTACCTAGGCTTTTGAACAGCTTCAATCCCTTCCTTTATCTTGAACAGCCATTTGTAGCTCACCAACTTTTGCCCAGCTGGATGATCTACTAATTCCCAGGTCTTGTTCTTCCTAAGAGAATCCATCTCTTCTTTCATAGCAGCTTTCCACTTGGAATTGTCTTCACAAGCAACTGCCTCTTGGTATGTCAATGGTTCATGAGTATCTTCTTCCTCTGCTGCAACAAACGCCTAAGCAGCCATATTACTTTCATCTCGAAACCTCAAAGGTTTCGTTTTTGTCCTTCGCTCTTTATCGCGAACCAACTGATAATCTGTGAGATCCGATGGCTGATCGGTTTCTTGATCCCCTGCATCTTCATCATCGCCATCTTCCTGATCTATCTGATCTTCCTCAGGCGTATGATTATTTAACCTCTGCAGTTCCACCTCAACCTGTAATTCCTTAACAGACGTATCACTTGCACCAGAATCCTTCAACGTGTCTTTGTACATGACACTTTCATTGAAGACCACGTTCCTGCTAGTGACTATTTTAGGTGATTCACCATCAAGCCTATATAGTTTGTACCCCTTCACACCATCGGGATAACCCAAAAGAACGCATTTTATCGCTCTCGGCTCTAGTTTACCTTGTTTATCGTGTGGATATACGACACAGCCGAAAATCCTCAACATCCCATAATCACTTAGATGTCCCGACCACATCTCCATAGGTGTCTTTTTCTCAATCGATGTCGATGGTGACTTATTTATAAGATATGCGGCCGTACATGTGGCTTCCGCCCGGAAGGTCTTGGGCAATCCAGACTGAATTAATAAACAGCGCACCTTATCCATGAGAGTTCTGTTCATACGTTCTGCTACCTCATTCTATTGCGGCGTCCCGGCAACTGTCAAATGTCTAGCAATTCCACTCTCAATGCATAGCTGCTCAAACTCTCGGTTACAGAACTCAAGACCATTATCCGTCCTCAGCTTCTTAACCGTCCTCCCAGTCTGATTCTCTACTAACTGCTTCTACTCTTTGAACTTCCTAAATGCTTCGTGTTTGAACCTAAGGATATAAACCCATACCCTCCTGGAATAATCATCAACAATAGATAAGAAATACCTCTTACCTCCCAATGATTCCACCTGAGACGGACCCCATAAGTTTAAATGAACATAGTCTACCACTCCCTGAGTAGTGTGCTTTCCTACACCAAAACTGACTTGATGTGACTTTCCCAGAACACAATTCTTACAAAAATCGAACTTACCTAGACTTTTCTTGCCAAACAGTCCCTGTTTTTCAGCACATGTAGTCCCGCCTCGCTGATATGTCCCAGTCTTTTGTGCCAAACCTGCGCAAGACTGTCTTTTTCTTCAACACTAGCATTAAGCTCGCCTGTCATTGCATGGCCATCCAAAGAGTATACGCAATTATCCCTTCGTATTCCAGACAAAATAACCCTGGAACCATTAATCACCTTGACATTGCCCGACTGCAACTTTACGGTATATCCCTCTTTTTTAAGAGTTCCCAGCGATATCAAGTTTCTTTTCAATTTAGGAATATACCTAACATTGTGTAACACAAAACTTGACCCATCTTTCAATTGTACCCTCATCTTGCCAATACCTCTGATTTTACACTCCCTGTTGTTTCCCAACTGTACACTGCCCCCATCGCATTCTATAAAATCAAAAAATATATCTAACCTGGGTGTCATGTGGTATGAACATCCTGAATCCATGATCCAATCTAGCAAAGCCTGAGCTTGTGCGCTCATCACCATCATCACCTCAGAATCGTCATAAGTAGAACCACTAGGGCTTGGTTGCTCCTCTTTCTTGGCGTAACCTGTTGACTTCTTACGATTATTCTTCGGACAGTTTCTCTTCAAGTGATCCTCAGATTGGCAAATATAGCACTTGAGTCTTCCACCTCAAGACTTCGATCTTGACTTTCCCCTTGACTGACGTGAATCCCTACGATCAGTTCTTCCCCTCACATATAACCCTTCACCATCATCCCCCTTCGCCTTAGACCTTTCTTTGATTTCCTTTGAATTTAGTGTGGCCATCACATCCTCCAAAGTCAAAGCTTCCCGTCCATAAAGCAAGGTATCCACAAAGTGTTCGTATGATGCTGGTAAAGAAGTGAGTAATAATAAAGCAAGATCTTCATCCTCGAATTTTACCTCAATATTTGCTAAATCAAGAACGATTTTGTTGAACTCATCTATATGCTCGGAAATCTTTCGTCCAGCCGGCATGTAGAATGTATACAACTTCTTCTTCAGGTACAACTTGTTGGCCAAGGACTTTGTCATGTACAAAGTCTCGAGCTTGGTCCAAACCCCCGCTGCAGTCGTCTCCCCGGTAACCTCTCTCAGAACCTTGTTACCTAAACACAAAATCACGGCACTGTGAGCTTTCTTGTTTAGCTCAGCTTTCGCTTCAGCTTCCATATCCGCGGGTAAAACCTCCAGAGCTGCTTCACATCCATGTTGGATTAATAAAGCACGCATCTTGATCCTCCATAACCCGAAATCACCAGTTCCATCGAATTTCTCGATGTCAAACTTGGCTCCCATTATTCTTTTATCCTTTTATTAATTTGTTAAACCTTGTGAAAGACCTCATAATAAAAAACTAACAAAGTCCCTTATGAAAACTACCTTCAAAGTAATACCCTTTTATTTAAGAACTAAATCTTAAAAAAAATAATTCAATATTTAAGCTTTTACCATAACATGGCCCAATATGTACCCAATTCAAAGATGATAAGAAACCCTTTTGTATTACTTTCCACTTGACCTTTATAAAAAGACAACATGTCGTCTTCTTCTTCTTCTTTATCATGTATCACCGGTGAGAGAGAAACAACCGCCAGACACCAATCTTTGTCGATCTGAAGATCAACAAACCCTTTTCGTCGATACCTTCTGCTGCTTCCTTGTGATCGATCAAGAACCGAACAACAAGAACCTTTTGTACTCGATAACCGGTAGCCCAAGCAGAACGTATATTCTACTCCTTCCAGAAAACGAATACCAAAAGAAAAACAACCTCCAAACGATCGAACCTAGTATACCAACGAACCCGCGAACCTGAGCTCTAATACCACTTATAGGAATTGATAGCCTACAACCCTGGTTACTAGATGCGGAATAAAACGACCGAGAAGAAGAACACACGCACCAGCAGTTGATATATCAGACAGAGAAGTAGAAGAAGAACGAGGCACAAGGTAAAACCCTTAACCGAATGCTTGATTAAGTATTGAAAGAATGATGTACAAAAGCCCTCCCCCCTCACCTCCTTTTATAGAGATGAGGGGGAGGGTAAAACCGACTCCAAAAAAGTCTAAGTCGGCTGTAGAATGGGCAGGGTTTGGACAAAGTAAACCCACGACCCTTTACTTGACTAATAAGAAAGAAAAACTTAACACTTTAATCCCTGGACTTCGTTACAAGCTAATATAGAGACTAATATTGCAACAAATAAATTGGGCCGTTTGTATTTGTCGATCCATGTGAAATGCACAAAGGTAGGGGTGAGAAGAAAAACTGAAATCGTTTAAAAAAAAAGAAGAAAAACTGAAATCGTTCAAAAAAAAGAAGAAAAACAGAAAAAACCGAATAAACTGAAAACAATCGAACCGAGCCGAATTTGCCAAAGCCGAACCGAACCGAACTACAAATTCAGTTTTCAGGTTGGATATGGGTTTGGCAATCTGAACCGAAAACTGAATTTATATATATAAAAAGACCATTAAAATTTTATCCTAATATAAAAAACATTTTTATGTTTGAAAATTTATTTTTTTTTGCTAAATATTTATATAATATCTTTAAAAATAAATGGTGTAATTCGGGTCAACCCGAAAACCGAACTGATTTGAAATTCGATTTTCGGTTCGGTTGAATTTTAGTTCGGTTCAGTTTGGTTTTCGAGTTGACCCAAAAAAAATAACCATACTAACCGAAAAACCTATTAACTGAACTGATCAACACCCCTACACAAAGGTTGTGGACACGGCCCATTACTTTGGTAGAGAGAAAAAAATAAGATATCTATTTTGAATTTAAGATTATATTAATTTTTGGTGTATATAATCAACCGAGCTAACTCAGTTGGCCATCAAGGTTGTCTTTTGGTATGTGAGTTTCCCACCAACCTAGAGGTTGTGGGTTCAAGCCTCGCTTGAGGCATGTGTAAAACATATTATGAGATAGTGAAAAAAAAAATTGTCGTTCTAAAAAAATATAAAAAAAATAATATTTGGTGTATATCGTAATTACAAAATTAGGGTGTGGATATAGATTAAGAATTTACTTATCTTCCGTTTTTTTGCCAAACACGTCATATGTGTGTTGTATTAGTATTTACGAATTTATGATTTATCAATTCAGTGTGAATGAATCACTAGATATGGAAAAAGGATTTGGTGGTGTTTAGATTGTTTCCGGTGCATATTAATCTCATTAATCTTATCTTTTACCTAGTAAAAGAAAACGGGGACTTTTGCATTTTAAAAAAAAAATATTTTCTTATTAGATATGATGCTTCTAATTTTTTATTATTTTTGAATATATATGTTTAATTAAAAAGCTTAAATACTTCTAAAATTAGCATTATTTTGGTGAAAAAATCTGATGGAGAAAAAAACACAAAAAATATATGTGACAAATTTATAAAAACAAAAACTTGAAGAAAAAAGTAGGTAATTAATAAAACTTTAGTGGTTTAATTTTAAATAAATTATATAGAGTTAAGTGTAAATTTATAAATTTACAAATTTTATTATAACTTAAAAAAAAAACAAATAACCCCTTAAACTTTATATAACTTATAAAACAGAAAAAGTAAAAATTATATATATATTTTAAAAAAACATAATGTACAAGCCCCGTGCGTGCACGAGGATTAAAACTAGTATACTATAAAATACAGTTTCCACATTCAATGTGGCTGTATTAATGATGCTGCAATCAAGATTTCTAAGCCTAATCTGCGTTTCAAAACTCAGTTTCTCTATTCCTAAACTCGACTCATTCTTTACAGCTCAATGAATGCACATGTATGTTAAGGCAGTTACAGAATACAAAAGATGCAACGTGGCCTTAACTACCATTCAATATGACAACAATTACAACAACAACGAATGATACCCGTCGGTTACAAATACATGTTTGTTAGAACAACAAGGATGATTGATCAATTTATAAATACAATTGAATCAAAAATCTCTGCCAGGTTTGTTTGATTTCCCATTTCTTTCAATTGAATTGTAAACTATTAGTTGATTTATGATAGATTTAGTCATTTAGGGTTTGGGTTTCATAGTAATTTGACATAGATAGTATTGGCCCGTTTGGTAAATATTTATTAATTTGTGTTGATATTATAGCTTATTGGCTGTTGATACTATCACAGGATTGGAGTTAGTAAGATTGACATATTGTAGAATTATTGGTTGTGGTTTATATGGCTGATTGTAACTTGGTGGCGGTGAAACCAATATGGGTGAAGCAAACAGAAGAAGTGAAAATCAAAAGCAAGGTTGAGAAAGACGTTGCGGCGAAGGCAGCCTTTGAAGCTACTTTTAAGGATGTTGAGAAGCCTTGAGAGTGTGTTGCGTTATCGGATCGTGACGGAGATGAGGAAGAGGATTTGACTCATAAGCCTATTGGGCCGGTGGGACTGCCTGTAACACCTCCAAAATGGGCCACAGCGGAATATGATGTTCCGGGGGTATTACTTCATAGATCAATAGCACAAGATATGAAAACGATCGCTAAAAGAGTCGTTTAAAAACTTATATATTAGATTTCATAAATTGTTTGTTACAAAATCCCATAGGCTTAACTTGTTCAACATGAAAAAGTAAAGATTTCACGATATAACAATATCCCAAATTGTAATGCATGTAAATCTTTATAGCGATATAACTTCAAAAGACGATCATCCAATGTACCCATGACTTGCACCTTATTGACCTGAGAAAACATGTTTAAAATGTTAACAATAATGTTAGTGAATTTATAGGTTTATAAATTAAATGAAGCGGATAGCAAGATTTCCCTGTAATAAAGCAATGAATACAATATCACAAAATGTATTACGATATGCACTAAGCTCATGACACTGAAGCTAAACGATGTATGTATATCAAATACATATAAATGATGGTGCCCAATGTAGATGTTCAACCCGTAACATCTATGGTCCGAAATGGTATACATTCGTCGTTTCCGGCCAACCGGTAAACTAGCAAGTGCTACTTGCCCGAACGGAGATATTAATTCCCAAATAGATCTATTCATAATATCCACGCTTACAATCCAGTAATTAACAATTCATGATGATGGGCATAGTAGGTTATAGCTACTTAGGCAAACTCGTAATATTTGAATTTAAAATGTACTTGCATCCATTTTGTAAAACAAACATGATCTCATCCCTGAGATTTGATAAATGATTAAAAAGTGTAAGTTGGGGACTATAAACTCACATCAAGCAATGATAACGGAATAGCAAGGTAGCGGCACGAATAACGAAGCAAAAGTCTTTATCCGCAACCTAAGTAAAAAATAAAACATATTTACTAAGCAAAAAATATAAAACTAAATACTTGCAATCTCATTCCTAGTGTGTGATTGAGTTCCATTTAAAATGATGACGTTTGAAAATGAATTCTCATGTTAAAGTAGTCAACCTTATTGGTTTAACGCGTTCAAAATATAAGCACGCAATTTACGACATCGGACTTTTTGGAAACTAGCTCACATATACTCTAAAACATTAGTTCGGTTCGACCCTTGGTTTGGTCTCTAAACGTGTAAATTAATTAAGCGAATTTATGACAACAACAAGTTAAAAATGTTAAAGAACAAGTTTTATTTCAAAAATTTAGGCGACGAACGTAGAGTTTTAAGATTAAATTCTAGGCTCGATACTTGGTGAAGTTACAAACTAAAAGTAGGTTTTAAAACTTGGCCAGGTCGTCTACAACTCTCGTCTTTTAAGTTTTGTCCAACGAGGTCGTTTAATGGGTCAAAAATGGGGCTAAGGGGGTGTGTGTCGCGATTGGGTTTCAAACACAAAACAAGCACATTTTGGTCAAGTGTGCAACATATTTTGATCTCAATTGGCGACTTCGTTATTCAACATTAGAACGAGATAAAAGCACTTTTGTAAACTAGGCCAGGTCGACAATAATACATCTTTTATAAGTTTTGTAGTTAGGGGTCGTTATCGAGGTCAAAAGCGAGGACAAAGTAAGGGGTGTCGCGACCCTATATGTTAACAGTTTTAATTTGTTGAAAAACATAGCAACAGTACTAACTTTATGATCAGTTTACGAACTCATTACTCAACCGTTTTTGATGATTCGAATTTCTAAATAAAGCCTACCATGTCAACTACAAAAAGGCCCTATGTGCTCACCTTATCTCCAAGTTTAATAGGGTCGAAACAAATCCTAAAGTCGACCCAACAGGGCAGTCTTAACACAGTGTAAAATAACAGATTTTTGCCTAACTTTGGGACCTTCTAACTTCGTAAATACTTGACGAAAACTAGTGATTCCTGAGGCAAAACAATTCCTTACATGTCCTTTATAAGTAATAATTAAGGTTCGCTTTTTTATGATCATTCCTAGTAGTCGAATGATGTACTCAAAACTACAAGTGTGGGCTGCATCTTTTTTAACAGTTTTGCATATGTGTTTTCTTGTTACTTAACCAACGAGCCTAAGCTACAAAGGCTGACATTCTACGCCTATTACTCTCGCATAATCACGGCCTATATTTCATTAATCACTTACAAGTTTTATAGGGTTTTATTATACATTTGACATATATGAGAAGGTGACAAACGGTTTTATTTTTAACAAATTTTTAAGCACACAACTAAGACATATAAATTGCATAATAAGGATAATAGCAAGAAATGATCTGCTCACAAAAGGTAGGGATGAATGCGTAGAAGACTTGACCCAAAAACGACTATGAATGCTCGACCTTTTTACCCTTCACGTATACAAACCAAACACCCAAACGCGACTGTTTGCACCCCTTGTAACCACGTATACGAATGTTGCTCGCTTGTCTTGGTGTGGTTGTCTTGTAAGAGGAACGAACCCAAAGAAACCTAATTAGGGTTTCTAGGAGTTTTAGGGTTTCTAGGGTTATAGTGAAAGATGATTGTGTGAAGTTTTGTGTGTGTTGTATATGAATTGAAGGACCAAGAATACAAGAATAAGAGAACCAAAATGAGGAAGTAGAGTATGTGCATGATTGTTTGAACCTTCTGTGTTTTCTCCTCTTGAGTTGCAAGAAGCAAGTAGTCTTTTATACACACATAGATAGGCATGTATAGTGTTTCAATTGATGGTCACGTTCATATGTTAACCCATATAAGGCAAGGAATTTTTTAGGTTTAAACATAAATGTACAGGATTATAAAGGTGGATACTGTTTATGGCGTGGAAGCAGAATCAAGAGAGGGCAGCCATGACAATCACTGTGGGTTTTTGAGGGGTTTTATAAAAAGGGACGTTGGGCTTTATTCGTTGGGTAAAAGAGTTATATTAAGGATGGATTTCTACATATCTTATCCAAGTTATGCATTTGCTAATTTTTGTGAAGTTTGGGTATAGGCATACAGGAATTTTGCCTATTTGATAAGGGTGCATATTTTAGTTTCTTGTTTTAGGTTTTATGGTTTAGGAAATTTTCTTGTGTATTATTTGAAAACAAGGAAAGAAATACAATGCTTGAAAATACTTAATTATGGTGAAAGAATAACATATATTTGATTATGGTTAGCTAAGTCATAAGGGAAATGAAAACTAGAGTCGTTAGTTCAACGTAGGCTTATTCACGATATTAGGAAATCCTAGTTTAAATTTTACTCATTAGGGTTTAACTAGCCGTCTTAAAATAAGAGTAAACACGTAAAAATGTTATAAATAACAAGAAAATAGAATTATTGAAATTGTAATATGACCTGAAAACACGGGGTGTTATAGTCTTCCCCCGTTAAATAAGCCTTGTCCTCAAGGCTTAAGACGCGGCACTTGACGATGGTGCGGTCTTGGCGAAGAGATGTAGGTATTTCTGCTTGAATTGATCCTCACGTTCCCAGGTAAACTCAAGACCTCATTTAGAGTTCCATCTAACCTTAATGATGGGAATGCGACTTCTCTTCAATTGTTTGATTTCACGATCCATAACTTCTGCTGGTTCTTCCACAAAGTGGAGCTTGTCATCAACACGTAGTTCTTCCAACATAATCACAAGTGATTCATCAGACAAACACTTCTTCAGATTTGACACGTAGAACGTGTTATGAACTCGGCTTAATTGTTGTGGTAGCTCGAGTTTATAGGCAACAGTTCTAACTCTCTCGATTACCTTGAAAGGGCCGACATACCTAGGGTTTAACTTCCCCCGTTTGCCAAAACGCACAACTCCTTTCCAATGTAAAACTTTTAACATGACCCTATCACCAACTTGGAATACCATTGGTTTACGTCTAATGTTTGCATGGATCTTTTGTCGGTCACGAGCGACTTGGATTCTGCTTTGATTTGGACGATCTTCTAGGTGGTTTCATGAATTATCGCAGGACCAGTTAGCTGAGCATCTCCAACCTCTGCCCAACACACGGGTGATCGATACTTTCTCCCATACAATGCCTCGAATGGTGCAGCCTTTAAGCTGGTATGGTAACTATTGTTGTAAGAGAATTCCACTAGCGGTAAATGTCTATCCCAATTCTTTCCAAAGTCCAACACGCAGGCGCGTAACATGTCTTCCAAAGTTTGGATAGTTCTTTCACTTTGACCGTCAATTTCGAGATGATAGGCCATGCTCATGTCCAATCGAGTTCCCAAAGCCTTATGAAGTGCTTTCCAGAATAGTGATCTAAATCTGCCATCACCATCGGAGATGATAGAAACAGACACACCATGTCGGGTGACTACCTCTTTCATGTAAAGCTTCATTAACCTCTCTATGAGGTCTATTTCCCTCATTGGTAGGAAGTGAGCAGATTTTGTAAGATGATCAATGATCACCCAAATGGTATGATAACTGTTTGTCGTCTTAGGGAGTTTAGTGACGAAATCCATGGTGATTTTCTCCCACTTCCATTCTAGAATCTCTGGTTGGACTAACAAACTAGAAGGTTTTTGATGTTCTGCCTTGACTTTAGAACAAGTCAGACACTTGCTAACATAAGTGGCAATATTCGTCTTCATGTTAGGCCACCAATACAACTGCTTCAAGTCTTGATACATCTTGTCAGAACCCAGATGAATGGAATATTTTGACTTATGAGACTCGTGCATGACTAGAGTCCTTAAGTCGCCATAACACGGTAACCAACTCCTGTTGTTTAAACATAAGGTTCCATCCACACGGGGTTTCAATCTTTCCTTTGTAAGGTCTTGTCGGAGCATACCTCTAACATCTTCAGCAGTGAGGTTTTCAGGTTTTAATGCTTCGATTTGAGCTTTTAGGATTTGTTTAGGAAGGTTCAAGCCAATAGTCATGACTAAGGCTCGGACTCTTAAAGGTTCAGACTGTTATTTCCTGCTCAAAGCATCAGCAACAACGTTTGCTTTCCCCGGGTGATAACGAATATCACAATCGTAATCACTAAGCAATTCCAACCAATGTCGTTGCCTCATGTTCAACTTTTTTTGATCGAGGATGTGTTGTAAACTCTTGTGGTCGGTAAATACAGTGCACCTGGTTCCGTATAAGTAATGTCTCCATATTTTAAGGGCGAACACCACAACTCTAATTCCAAATCATGAGTTGTGTAGTTTTTCTCATGGATCTTTAGTTGTCGAGAAGCATAGGCTATAACTTTCTCATTTTGCATAAGCACGGCACCCAAACCCTTATGCGACGCATCGCAATAAACAATGAAGTTTTCTGATCCTTTAGGCAAGGCCAAAATGGGTGCGCTACACAGCTTTTGTTTAATCAATTGAAATGCGGCTTCCTCCTTTTCTCCCCAGTCAAACTTCACATTCTTCTGAGTCAGCTTAGTCATTGACTTTGCTATCTTGGAGAAGCCCTCAATAAATCTGCGGTAGTAACCGGCAAGTCCTAAAAATTGGCGGATCTCTGTCGGGGTCTTAGGAGACGCCCAATCTTTAATTGACTCGATCTTTGCTGGATCCACGTGAATGCCTTTGCTATCAATCACGTGTCCGAGAAACTGTACTTTTGGAATCCAAAATTCACACTTGGAAAATTTTGCGTACAACTCCTCTTTCTTAAGCAACTCCAAAATTAATTTGAGATGCTCTTCATGCTCTTCCTTGTTCTTTGAATAAATTAGTATATCGTCGATAAAGACAATCACAAACTTATCCAAATAAGGTTTGCACACCCGATTCATGAGGTCCATAAATACCGCCGGTGCGTTTGTCAAACCAAAAGGCATTACTTGAAATTCATAATGCCCATAACGCGTCCTAAACGCGGTCTTGGGAATGTCTTCTTCGCGAACTCTCAACTGATGGTAGCCTGATCGTAAGTCGATCTTCGAGTAGACACTCGACCCTTGAAGTTGATCGAACAAGTCATCAATTCTAGGAAGTGGATAACGGTTCTTCACTGTTAACTTGTTCAGTTCATGATAATCGATGCACATACGAAACGATCCGTCTTTCTTCTTGACAAACAAGACCGGGGCTCCCCAGGGTGAAGAGTTGGGTCTTATAAATCCCTTGTCGGATAGTTCTTGAAGTTGTTCCGCCAGTTCTTTCATTTCGGATGGTGCTAGCCGATAAGGCGCCCGTGCTACAGGTGCAGCACCTGGTACCAAATCAATTTGGAATTCTACTTGTCGAGCTGGTGGAATACCCGACAAGTCTTCAGGAAAGACTTTAGGAAAGTCTTTGACAATTGGTACGTCCTCCAGTCGCTTCCCCTCCGACTTGTCTTTGGCTTCCTTCGTGGTAATGTGTGCCAAAAAGACATCACATCCCTTTGACAAATACTCTTGTGCTTTAGTGCACGAAATGATATTTAGTCGGGATTCTTCCCTTTGGTTGTTTCCATTGCCTTGAAAAATTAACATCTCACTTTCGAACGGAACACGTACAATCTTCTCGTCACAGATTATCACTCCATGATACTTTGTTAACCAGTCTATCCCAATAATGACGTCAAAACTATCGAGTGGGACCGGCATCAAGTCGATGTTGAAAGGGTGGTTCATGAAGTTTAGAGTGCAACCACAAATTATGATGTTAACTCTTATTATTTCCCTATCGGCTAATTCTACATCATAATGACTTTCTAACGTAGTGGGGGTAATGTTAATCAAGGCACTAAAGGTATTAGATATAAAGCTCCTATCCGCACCAGTATCAAACAAAATTGTAGCATAACAATTGTTGAGGAGAAACGTACCCGTGATGACGTTAGAGTCCAGGCTAGCATCTTTTCCTCCCAAAGCATAAGCTCTTCCCTGAGCTGTGCCATTCCCGTTGCCATTCCCATGGTTCTTCAGTTTTGGGCAATTCTTCTTTATGTGACCAGTGTTACCACATTCATAGCATGTTCCTGCCTTTTGATTCTTGTTGTTGTTGTTGTTGTTGGTATTGACCCGACAATCATTGGTTGCATGACCATACCTCTTGCAGTTTCCACATTTGGGTGCACATTGTCCGGTGTGGTGGTAGTTGCACTTGGTGCACAGAGGTAGATTTCCAGTGTAAGCCTTCTTTTCACCAGGGCCAGTAGTGTATGCCCTAGCTACAATTTGCTTCTTGTAGGGTTGTTGATTGTTTCTTGATGAATCATCATCCTTCCTCTTGTTGTTATTCTGCCTTTCTACATAAGTGCGTAGTTTATGATCCATCAAGTCGTTGGCCAACTCGATAGCATCATCAAGAGTTTTGGGTCTTGCAGACATGACATTCCCATAAATGTTATCAGGAAGTCCACTAATGTACTTGTCAACCTTTTCGGTCTCATCAGCAAGAAATTTGGTGCACATCAAGTCTAGTTCTTGGAAACAATGCGTATAGGCTGCAACATTGTTTCCCCTGACCCTAAGATTCCACAGTTCAATTTCAAGTTTCTTGATTTCACCTTTTGGACAATATTTGTCCGTCAACTTCTTCTTGAGAGTTCCCCAATCATAGCATAGGCATCATCATGACCTAAGGTTCTCACATGGCTATTCCACCAGGTTAGTGCAGCACCTAGCAGAGTGCAGGTAACGAACTTCACTTGATTGTCAATGGTACAACAGCTAATGTGAAATAATGATTCCATCTTTTCAATCTATTGAGACAGGCCAACAACGCCTTCAGTTCCCTTAAAGTTTAAGGGTTATCATTTCATAAAATCGGTATGGGAACAGACACGTGCAGGTTGCACAGGCCTTCTAAGTCCTCCACCCAAACTTTGGCTTGTATCATCCTGAGTATGGGTAGAGTTTCTTTGGATTGCCCGATCGATCATGGCTTGAATGGATTCTGGAGTCATGGCATCGTTTGCTCCTTGTCTTGTTACATGCATGATTCTACTAATCACAAGAATACAATATACGTGAGATATAATTACAATGTCGATACAAATGGATATGATAATAATAATTACACCACAACACAATGAAGAATGAATAAAATGAAATAAACCATAACATAATACAACAACATTTCATAACATAATGTCGAATCGTACATGATTTTGTTTGGATACAAAATGACCACAAATGATCTGGTACAGAAAATGAAAATACGTCCTAGAGTCAATTAGCTGGGAGTTACCTATAAAACTTAATAGACTATACAAAATAGCTAGAAATGAAAAGTATAACTAACAGCTACTGCCGGTGTCCTCCACCGTATCGATCTAAGCTCTAGCCTCTAGTACATGGGTACGCATCATCTGTTTGACTGCATCATCCTCAGCTCTCTGGCGCTGCCACTCTATACGACTCATGTGAGTCTCCAATGTCTCAAGTCGCGCCAATAATGCCCTGTTCCGAGCCTCGAAACTAAGGTAAGCTCGTACCTCATCAAAACTCTGTCTCGTAAGTCGGTCATCTGCCTCTACTACTTTCATCTTCGAATCTAATGTCTATGTGGTCAGTCTGAGCATCATGCAGCTGTGTATAGAAATCCTCACTCTCTTGCCTGCGAACCTGTGCCTGGTAGCTGACCCTCAAGTTGACTTCCTCAATGGAAGTCATCATCCTATGCTCAGAAGCATGTAAAGCTCTAACATAACCAACATCCTCTGCTCTGTCAGTGCCTCTATCAATAGTCTGGGCATCATGACCAGGACTACGAATCAAACCCTGTCCTGCCTCAATAGTATCTACAAAATCATACTGACCCCTAGGTGGTCTAGCAGCAGCAGCAACAGAACTCTCTGCTACATCACACCCAGGTAGGGGAGTAGTAAGTACATATCTCCTCTGAGGTGGCATGTCCTCCTCGGGGATGTCATCACTCATAGGAATCATGGCTGCCCTATGACCTAATGGTGTCTGATCATAGGTAGGGCTAGTGGGTGGTATAAGTGTGAAAGCATGCTCAGCAATACGTTCCTTCATGGATGCTGACATGGGTGGCTCAAGTCTGACAGTCTTTCGTGCCCTACGGAGACGTGTCTGAGAAAAAGGGACCCTAGTCTGAGGTGATCTAGGTGTAGGTGCAAACTCATCAGTCTCAAATGCCTTTGTATCCCTAGCTGAGGGAACAAGGTCAACAACAGGTACCGCAAAAGAGTCAGCCAGAGCTATGTGCTCCTCCTCCTCGTCCTTAATGGGCTCCTCATCCTCATCCTCATCATCAGTATCATCATCATCGTTGTCATCATCAGAGGGATCATCATCACCATCCTCTTCATCAGCAGGGTAGTCAGTATGGTCCTCCTTGGGATCCTCCTCTAGATCCTCATCGTCATCCTCAGGCTCATTTGGATAATCAATAGAATCCTCCTCCATCAACTCTAAGTCAGCAATGTGTCTAGGTGACTCAGCAATCGACAAAGCGTCATCAGCATAAGGCTGATCCTCGGCCTAAACGTCATCATCTGATGGTACATGGTACTCCGGGTGCTCAGGCTCCGGAACGTATACCAGTACATGCTCGTCCAACTCTATAGGGTCAGGCACGTAAGCAGGTGACAGTGGTGGTTCCTGCCCTTGTTGGGCAACCTCCTCGTAAGGGTCCATCTCCGGAAGCTCACTGGCATTCACAAGTGGAATACCTCATAATAGTCCATTCGAATAAGAGGATATGGACGTATAGGTGATCGCAGACGATGTGTTGTTTGATGACATGGCTAATCTGTAACCATAATATAAACTCATATAAGTATATTATATAAGACCAGCAGTAATATACGTAATGTAATATTAACACGTATATAACCTATGTAAGCACTTAGTATAATCAACTAATGCTAAAATGATGCATGACATGTAAGCATGTATACTAGATGCAAACTAGATGTAACACTACCCGTTTGCATGAATGTCCCTTTGGAAAAACTTTTGAATGACACAATATTTGAAAAACGGTTATAGACCAAGTAAAAATATTTTACCTGGTTCTTTATAACATGGCTTTAATACCAATTTGTAACACCCCCAAAATGGGCCACAGCGAAATATAATGTTCTGGGGGTATTACTTCATAGATCAATAGCACAAGATATGAGAACGATCTCTAAAATAGTCGTTTAAAAACTGATACCTTGGATTTCATAAATTGTTTGTTATAAAAGCCCATAGGCTTAACTTGTTCAACTTGAAAAAGTAAAGATTTCACAAATAACAATATCCCAAAATGTAATGCACGTAAATCTTTATAACGATATGACTTCAAAAGACGACCATCCAATGTACCCATGACTTGCACCTTATTGACCTGAGAAAACATGTTTAAACTGTCAACAATAATGTTGGTGAATTTATAGGTTTATAAATTAAATGAAGCGGATAGCAAGATTTCCCTGTAATAAAGCAACGAATACAATATCACAAAATGTATTACGATATGCACTAAGCTCATGACACTGAAGCTAAACAATGTATGTATATCAAATACATATAAATGATAGTGCCCAATGTAGATGTTCAACCCGTAACATCTATGAGTCCGAAATGGTATACATTGGTCGTTTTCGGCCAACCGATAAACTAGCAAGTGCTACTTGCCCGAACGGGGATGTTAATTCCCAAATAGATCTATTCATAACATTCGCGCTTAAAATCCAGTAATTAACAGTTCATGATGATGTGCATAGTGGGTTATAGCTACTTAGGCAAACTCGTAATATTTGAATTTAAAATGTACTTGCATCCATTTTGTAAAACAAACATGATCTCATCCTCGAGATTTGATAAATGATTAAAAAGTGTAAGATGGGGACTATAAACTCACATCAAGCAATGATAACGGAATAGCAAGGTAGAGGCACGAAAAACAAAGCAAAGGACTTTATCCGCAACCTAAGTAAAAATAATACATATTTACTAAGTAGAAAATATAAAACTAAATACTTGCAATCTCGTTCCTAATGTGTGCTTGAGTTCCATTTAAAATGATGACGTTTGAAAATGAATTCTCATGTTAAAGTGGTCAACTTTATTGGTTCAACGTGTTCAAAATATAAGCACGCAATTTACGACATCGGACTTTTTGGAAACTAGGTCACATATACTTTAAAATATTAGTTTGGTTTAGTTCGGTTCGACCCTTGGTTTGGTCTCTAAACGTGTCAATTAATTATGCGAAGTTATGACAACAACAAGTTAAAAATGTTAAAGAACAAGTTTTATTTCAAAATTTTAGGCGACGAACGTAGAGTATTAGGATTAAATTCTAGGCTCGATATTTGGTGAAGTTACAAACTAAAAGTAGGTTTTAAAACTTGGCCAGGTCGTCTACAACTCTCGTCTTTTATGTTTTGTCCAACGAGGTCATTTAATGGGTCAAAAATGAGGCCAGGGGTGTGTGTCACGACTGGGTTTCAAACACAGAAACAAGCACAATTTGGTCAAGTGCGCAACATATTTTGATCTCAATTGGCGACTTCGTTACTCAACATTAGGACGAGATAAAAGCACCTTTGTAAACTAAGCCAGGTCGACAATAATACATCTTTTATAAGTTTTGTGGTTAGGGGTCGTTATCGAGGTCAAAAGCGAGGACAAAGTAAGGGGTGTCGCGACCCTATATGTTAACAGTTTTAATTTGTTGAAAAACATGGCAACAGTACTAACTTTATGATCAGTTTACGAACTCATTACTCAACCGTTTTCGATGATTCGAATTTCTAAATAAAGCCCACCATGTCAACTACAAAAAGCCCCTATGTGCTGGCCTTATCTCCAAGTTTAATTGGGTCGAAACAAAGCCTAAAGTCGACCCAACTGGGCAGTCTTAACACGGTGTAAAATGACAGATTTTTGCCTAACTTTGGGACCTTCTAACTTCGTCAATACTTGACGAAAACAAGTGATTCCCGGGGCAAAACAATTCCTTACATGTCTTTTATAAGTAATAATTAAGGTTCATTTTTTATGATCATTCCTAGTAGTCGAATGATGTACTCAAAACTACAAGTGTGGGCTGCGTCCTTTTTAACAGTTTTGCATATGTGTTTTCTTGTTACTTAACCAACGAGCGCAAGCTACAATGGCTGACATTCTATGCCTATTACTCTCGCATAATCATGGACCATATTTCATTAATCACTTACAAGTTTTATGAGGTTTTATTATACATTCGACATATATCAGAAGGTGACAAACGGTTTTGTTTTTAACAAATTTTTAATCACACAACTAAGACACACAAATTGCATAATAAGGATAATAGCAAGAATTGATTTGCTCACAAAAGGTAGGGATGAATACGTAGAAGACTTGACCCAAAAACGACTATGAATGCTCGACCTTTTTACCCTTCACGTATACAAACCAAACACCCAAACCAATACCCAAACGTGATTGTTTGCAACCGTTGTGACCACGTACACGAACGTTGCTCGCTTGTCTTGGTGTGGTTGTCTTGTAAGAGGAACGAACCCAAAGAAACCTAATTAGGGTTTCTTAGAGTTTTAGGGTTTCTAGGGTTATAGTGAAAGATGATTGTGTGAAGTTTTATGTGTGTTGTATATGAATCGAAGGACCAAGAATACAAAAATAAGAGAACCAAAATGGTGGAAGTAGAGTATAAGTATGATTGTTTGAACCTTCTGTGTTTTCTCCTTTTGAGTTTCAAGAAGCAAGTAGTCTTTTATACACACATAGATAGGCATGTATAGTATTTCAATTGATGGTCACGTTCATATGTTAACCCATATAAGTTAAAGAATTTTTTGGGTTTAAACATGGTCAATGTACAGGATTATAAAGGTGGATACTGTTTATGGCGTGGAAGCAGAATCAAGAGAGGGCAGCTATGACAATCACCGTGGGTTTTTGAGGGGTTTTATAAAAGGGGACGTTGGGCTTTATTCGTTGGGTAAAAGAGTTATATTAAGGATGGATTTCTGTATATCTTATCCAAGTTATGCATTTGTAGATTTTTGTGAAGTTTGGGTATAGGCATACACGAATTTTGCCTATTTGATAAGGGTGCATATTTTAGTTTCTTATTTAAGGTTTTATAGTTTAGGAAATTTTCTTGTGTATTATTTGATAACAAGGAAAGAAATACAATGCTTGAAAACACTTAATTATGGTGAAAGAATAACATATATTCGCTTATGGTTAGCTAAGTCGCAAGGGAAATGAATACTAGAGTCGTTAGTTCAACGTAGGCTTATTCACTATATTAGGAAATCCTAGTTTAAATTTTACTCATTATGGTTTAACTAGGCGTCTTAAAATATGAGTAAACGCATAAAAATGTTATAAATAGCAAGAAAATAGAATTATTGAAATTATAATATGACCTGAAAACACGGGGTGTTATACTGCCTGTGCACCATCTTCGTTTGTGGTTGTTACAAAAGATTCAGATGGTCGTAAAGTGCCGAATGGTTGAACTCAGGTAAAGGTGAAGGTTTCAGCTCGGGTGGGTGTTGGAGAGTCTAAACAGAAATGGATTGTTAAGGATATAGGTGATGGGAGTTATACGGTAAGTTATGTGTTTCCAAAAAGAGGGAACTATATGTTGAGTGTTGAGTCTGATAGGTACTATCATTTCTATTGGCTATAAGGTCAAATATATGAACACTGCATATGGAGACTTGGTTTCCATTAATTTCATGTACAAGCAAAAGAACGTCCATATGATTGTAACAAATAAGAATAGTTGATTAGTCTTTTATATCCTATCTGGCGGATTGGTTTAAAATGTGTCGCAATCTACTCATTTTTTACAGCCTCTGATCTTATTCTTTATTTTTATTCTGTTATTATGTGATGTTTGCTGAGCGTTGTCCTTTTTATCTTGACATATGCAACTGTAAAGGTTGCTTACGCGATGTGCGCCTTAATGTTAGTTCCTGCTTATTGCTTAAGGCGTTCGTCAAAGCCCAAATCATGGTCTTTAACCTATACAAAGTCTCTTCACGTAAGTTCAAGAGAGCCGGGAGGTACTGCACCGTATGGTAACTTAGACCTCACATTACACTTCTTCTGTTCCTACACAGATTTCAGAGCAGGGGAGGTATATAAAGTGTTCTTCATTGGTTGTTTATATTTTCTCCCAAACATAAATCATTTCATATTTTTTTGTGTTTTATCCATTTTTAACTTTTTGATATTTTTTTATTGATGCTGAGGGTAAAAATGATTACCGTGCTAAGGTCAGAATAATTAACCATGACAATACGCCGTTCAAAAAAATTAACCATGACAAGAATAAGCACAACACCCCCAAGTACTGATATGTAGTCCGGTTTGTATCCTTTTGAATTGTTTGCTTTTATTCTTTTTTCGTAGTTAAACATACATAAATGTTTAATCAGATTGATAATCAAGGTTTCACACATTGCTTATTCTGAGAGTTGTAGCAGTCACCTAACTAAGGCAACAAGCACAAGTTTAAATGATTAAGAAACCTTATTAATTTGTAGCACTCTGTCAAATTGCAACTATTTCATTAACATTGTTAGTAGACCAATAAGGACACCTAAAGCAGTTCTTGCTTGGTCGTCAACAAGATCACCCACATGAGACTATTCATCCTCTGGATGTTGTGCTGAGAGAGTCTGCTTCAAAAGGGTAATACATCTTTCTTTACAACTTAGCTGCTAATGATACATTATATATGTGATTTTAACCATTTATCTCTTGAATTGTAGAGAGATAATTGGAAGATTTTTGTTTAGCCCTAAGATGGGAATAGGGCCTCTCGGTGATGGCACAGAGTCGCGAGATACACGACTTTGATACTGTATTGATAATCAACATAGGCTTCTCGTATTTGAGTACATGCCCAATGGGACTCTTTGTAACCACCTACACACTCTTCCATGGTCGATCTCAAGACTGAATTGGGCCATTAGATTGAGAATCGCCCTAGACTGCGTAAGAGCACTTGAGTTCTTACATGAGCATACCATCCCATCTGTCATACACAGTAATTTCAAATATACCAATATCATGGTGTCTGATTTTGGGTTCGCTAAGATTAGACCAGAGAAGCTTAATGGTTTGATCTCGCCCCGTGTTTTGGGAACCACTGGATATTTGGCACCTGAATCAGTTATTTATGTTAGTTTATGGACGATAAATTAATAGTCGTGTGTTAGGATCAAACTCGAGACCACGGGATTGCACACAATACGTAAAGAGTTAACGAATTAATAATTATATTAAATGTAATATATTTATTAAATACACGAAAACGTTTACCGGTCATTAAGTATTTAACGGTAAATGACTAACGAATAAAGGGAAGGACTAACTTTGTAAATAGAAGTCAAGAAGGTTCCGGAACACCCCATGAGGGTGGTATTGGGCCGAGTATAGGCAAGAGGGGAAAAAGAAAAGATTTTGTTTCCTTTTTCCTAATAGAACTTGACTTGGGCTCTAAGTTTGGTTAGCCTATATAAACAAAGGAATTAAGGGATCATAAGATATAAGTTTTGTACACACAAAAGATCCCTAAAAAATTTTCTTTGTTTTCTCTTGTTGATCGATCGGCCAAAATCATCCCCAAGGGATTCTTGTTCGATCGACTTTAAACCTAGAAACGTTTTCTTGTTTTCAAACTAGTCTTTTGGTTAACTTGTTTCTAAAACGTGTGTACAAGAACGTGGTTTAATCTCACTATAGATTAAATCTTGGATCGATTAACAAAACTTGGTAAGGGGTTAATCAATAGATCCACATAAACCCTAATTAGGGTTAGATCAAGAACAAAGAAAACAAGAACGATTCTTGTGCTCAAGAATCCAAAGGTATGTAATCCGACTCGGTTAATTATAGGATTTGTTATCGCTTCCGATATTACGTGCTTTGATGTTTGATTTAGATTATAAATTGTTATGCATGCTGAAAAACCAACAGTGGCATCACGAGCCGTTTTAACATGTTAATAATTACCGAAACCTAAAATCTATAACAATTAGTGTATTGTTGTTAATTACTGTATTGTTGTTAATTACATGTGTTTAGGGTTTATAAAAATTAGGGTCTTTTACCCTAAATCAACCAAGTTGGTCATTTCTTGTTAATGAAATTTTTTTGAAACCCTAGATTACATGTTAGATTTAAAAAGGTTTATTGCATGATTAATTGTTATGTCATGTTTATGGTTACGATCTTTGACGTTCTTTAATTAATTGTTAAGTGAATTTTGTGGATCCATGACGAACATGCATGTTTTTCATGGATCATATGGAT
>BQNB010004419.1:5629-70611 GCA_026074375.1 Tanacetum coccineum | reverse complement strand
ATTCAGATGTCTTGGTCACAGAAAGGTAGGGGAGAAGTAAAAGTAGAGGCCCGAGTAACAGAGGTAATCATCATAGCAGTTTTAGCAAAGGAAAATTTGCTGATGTTGAATGTTATCACTGCTGTAACATTCCGTATTTTCAGGTCTTTTACGACGTTATCTATTTTACTAATTATTTATTTTTCTTCCTCGTACGCGTTTACTTTTATTTTTAATAGTTAAATCGCGTAAGTTAAAAATTATCGTTTAGCGTAAACGGACTGCATCAAACAATTAAATGTTTACATCAAGCAAGAGTTATATAATTATTTTGAGGATAATTATTAACTTTGTTCATTTTATTTTTATCGGATACGTTAAGAGTATACGTTTCGCGATAAATTGCGTTTAGGCACTCCCGGAACCACCAAAACTTTTCTACGCTTCAACAAATACCCACTTTTATACCCAATACATAAAAGTTACTCAAATATATCATGTATAGCTCTTTTATGCCGAATTCTTAGCATATAATACAAAGAAATAAGAAAGTTTACACACTTTGGTCAAATGTACTTCACTTTGCATTTAATCACCCCATACCATGTTTCCTTGACCAAGATGGTCTTCCTTAAGACCATGACCTTGTCTTTGAATACTATTGCAAACTTTATTGACCATCTATGCCATATATTGCAAGTAAACTAGAGAGAGATCATACATACACTTTACACTTAACCAAAAATTGAAAAATCTCTCCCTTTGTCACACTTATAGCTCACGGCTCACATAGGGCACCCAACCAAATCCATAGCAATTTTTCTACAACTCATACACACTTATACACATCCATTATAAGACATTCTAAGGTGTTTCCATCCATTGAATCACCATTTACAAGTATTAAGCAAGTAAAAGAAAGCTAGGGTTTTGTTAAGAAAATAAGGGTTTTCTTAAGTGCAAGCTTTGGTTTTGTGACTAAACAAGGGTTTATCACTTATTTATCACCATCATCATTCATCATAAGGTCCACTTTAAACCTTTATGCTTTCATTTTATAAGTTTTCATGCATATGTTATTTCTATTTTAGCTTAAATCACCATTTAGGATTTTATCATTAATATGAGGTTTTCAGCTTGAAATGAATATGGGTTACTTTTATATTGTGGGTGGTTTATTACATAATTCATGTAAAAGTGATGGTAAAAAATATTGCATCAAGTTATTGGTGGATGTAAAAATGATTATGGGGTAATTAGAGGTTTTTAATGGTTACTATTATGTTTTTCAAGTTAAAGAAATATATTTGACCTAAGGTTAAGGATCTATTAAAGACTTATGTTAATGTTGTATGGTTGTTAATATAAGAGTATAAAAGATGAGACCACTTGTATACACATGGTTTTGTGTAAAATAACTACATATAGAAACTAGAGATTTATGGATTATTTATAAAAGTTATGGTATATTATGAAATAAGATTTGTAATGTTGGACAAAAGAACCTTGAGGACCTATGGACCATAACAAACATATGATATATGACATATTTAATGTATATAAGGCACATATGAGACGTTTTGTAAATTACAAATATGCGATAAATAAAGGAAACAAAGGTTGAAAATGGACTTATCATACTAGCACAAACATTCTGTCCAAATTCGTGTAAAAGACATACTCATTTTATGTTCTTATAAGATAATACATTTCACGACGATTCCGAAAAGGTAAGAAACTTGTCAAACGGATTAATAACGAAAAAGTTACGTTAAAACTAGAGTAATACTGTTAATAATCGGCAATTTCTATTTAGTCGTAAATAAATTTTTATAATACATTTTATAAAAACTTTAAACAGCAAGTGTTGATATTTTTAATAAATAATACACATTTTTAGGATTCCAAAATGATAAGAATCACAATTTTTCAATTAATAACGAACGAGTTATGAATTTCGCGAGTTTACGACAAATAATACTTTTATAAAACTATTTTTATAAAAGTTACTATTCATGACAGAAAGTTATATTTTTGTAAACCTCATAAAAATGTATAACTTTCAAATACGAGAACGTCCTCGAAAGAATCGTTAAAAACGGAGCTATAACGAATAAAATACGACGTTTACGGGTTTTACGACAATTAAATCGATATAAATATACCTAAGGTCTGATGTGAACAGTAATTTTTACTGTTAACCAGTATGTCCGAAATTCGAAAATGTCAATTTATGATAACTCGTCTTGATACGAAAAGATGGGCATAAGAAACGCGAGAATCGGGTTTAAAACGCAAAAGTTACCCCAGTTTTGCTAAATACAGGTAATTTAAAACGTTTTTAAACTTATTGAAACACAATTTTACCAAAAACCATAGTTGGTGTTTGAGCATATATAAGAATTTTATGTGTTATCAAAGTCTATCATTACTCAGTAGTTTCATATGAGGGCCTCTTCGGATCGGCGTTTCGAACGAGGTTGTTGGATTTACGGATTTATAGTGTCCTAACTCCTTCGAACGGTCATGTCATGACCTCTTTAATTATGATAGGCTTTCCGAAGATAGTACGATGTATATCAACATAGAATTATATCTCAAAGTTATTGTTATATAAGTACTCGGTACTTATACGACCTATGATAATTTAGGTTGCATTCGATCTTTTACGTGACGCATTATCTGCGATATTTGGATTATCAGAACTCAAGGTGAGTTCATAGCCCCACGTTTTACATGCTTTTGTTTTTACAAAGTTTTTGGGGTGAAAAACATGCAATGTTTTACAACTGGACACAAGTGGTTAAGTTTTATATTATGATTACATGTTGCCTAAGTAGCGATAACCCAATCTGAGCCCATTATCATGAACTGTTAATTACGAGCGCGAATGTTATGAATAGATCTATTGGGTTTTGACAACCCCGTTCGGGTGATTAGCTATCACTAGCGAAACGAACGTATACCATGTCGAATATAGGATGTTGCGGGTTAGAACATCACCACGGGCAATGGAGGCCATTAATTTGGTACTCACATACGTCAAGCTTCAGTGTCATGAGCTTAGAGCAACGTAATTACATTTATATGATATCTGCATCTGTTGCATTATCATACACTTGGGAGATCTTGTGGTCCTACAATATATGATTTATCAAACCTATGAATTCACCAACATTATTGTTGACGTTTTAAAGCAATGTTTTTCAGGGGATCAATAAGCACAAGGTGCGATGGATACATTGGTGGTTTTGAATTGGATGTCATGCATTAAAGATTTTGTCGCATTTCATTTTGTTATCTGTTATGGGCTGAAAATCTTTGTATTTTGATCAAGTGAACAAGTTAAGCTTCGGGCTTATGTAACAATTACTTTGTTAAATCCAATGTATCGTTTTCAAACGACTTTTTGGTCGTTCTATATATATCTTGTGTGATTGATCTATGAAGTAACACGCCCCGGACCCATATTCTGCTGCGACCCAATTTGGGGGTGTTACACTAATGTTCCATGCTGCAATGTTAATATTCATTTTAAAAAGATGGGGAAATAACAACATCATCATTATTCACCATGTATGCCATAGAAGCATCCACAGCACTTGAAACCACATTTTGAGTCATGAAGTTAGCATGAGCAGAGAAGTCTTCACTCACTTCATCATCCATGGCATCATTGGACTTCATCTTCTCGTTCTTCTCATTTATATCATAATCATTCAAATCAGCATTAGCCTCATAGAATTCTAACATCTCATCTGTCCAACCCTCTTTAACTTTATCATCAAGAGGCTTTTCAGACAAAATAAACAACTCCACCTCAGCCATTTACTTCTTTAAGATAAACTTTTCAATTCTATCAGATTCCTTACTATAAGCTTCAGTATAAACAAAATCAAATGCTTGATTCCTAGAGGAACCTTAATTTTCCATTTCTGCAACCACATTTTCCTTAGCTTTCATAGTGGCATTTACATCAAAATTACTTTTATTAGTACTGTTATCACCTTCAAGTATCTTAATTCTATTCTGCAACAATTCTATCTTAGCCTTTTTCTCCATACTATCACACTTTGTTTTGTAGTATTCTTGAAGATCCTGAGGCCACTTAACTGATTCCTCTTCACCAATTGGAATTCCCATATCACAAGCCACATCAATATTAATTTTAATACCCGGCCATTCATTCATTTTATCATCTTGTTCCTCATCAACAAGTGCTAAAAACCTGTTACTTAGACTAAAATTCTTTTGAGCAATATGTTATACTTGAGTAGCTTGATCCTTTCTAACTTCCTTACCTATCTCTTGTTTATTCATACCCTCCATATCAGATGTCTTTTATTTAGCCATATTCTTCATAGGAACATATCTCTTCCCATCATTGACTTGCACATTATTAAAGCCACCTCTACCATTAAAAGATCCCTTGCCCCTAGAACTAAAACCCCCTCTTCCTATAAACATACCTCCCCTACCATATCTTAAACCATTTGCACTTTGCTGCTAAAATTTAGAGCATGCAGGGTCTACACCAGGCCTAGTAAATTTTCTACTTGGAACAGATTGCCACCCATTATTACCCTTCTGTTCATCATTAACTTTAGTATTAGCCTGAGATTTAGCTACATTTCTCTTAGTTTTTTCTTCCTCACTTAAAGGCTTGTTGTTGCACCTTTTAAAACTATGTCCAAACACACAACAATGAGAGCACAAAGGAGGTTGCCAAGCATATTCAACCCTTAACTTCATTGTTCTATTTAACTTTTGGTACCAAATTTCCACATTATCAACAATTCCTTCAGCAGCATCAACCTCAATCAACACCCTAGCAAAACTGGCCCTCCCATACCCTCTTTCACACATAGAAGTAGTCACTTTGTCCATAATAATGGGGGTTCCAATTCTACTTGCAATTCTACTAATACCCTCCACATTCAATGCCTCAAGAGGCACATTGTAAATCTTGACCCATAAGGGTATTCTAGCTGGCTCAGGTTTGTTAAGACAAATACCTGCAACCCATCTTTGCACACACAATGGTTTCATATCAACAAGCCATGGTCTATTTTCAATAACATTTTGAAGCCCATCTTCAGATTTAAACTTGAAAAAGTATAATCCCCCCTCATTTACTATGATTTCATCTAACTGGTAAGATCTCCACATCATTTTAAGGTGACCCACAATCTCTCTATAGCTCATTTTCAACCATAACCATAATGACCTTGATAGTTAGGCCCACTTCTTGCTACCTTCATTCAATAATAGGATCCATGTCCACACTTTCCTCCCTCCTTTGTAGCCCTTAGAACCAAAAAAAAAACTTCTAGCTTATTATCACCCACAAAATTAGTACCCTGCACAGCATTACTAAATGAAATAGCCTTCTTAAAACTACTATTTTCCTGCATTTCAAAATCCCTAACACCACTAGTCATGCCAAATTCATTCTTACTATTCCTCATATTCCCAACATTATTATTACCCTAACCATTCCTAGCCAAATTCCCAAGTAAATCCCTACTCCATCACCACCATGCCAAGTGCATTGGTTTCAAAATAGGGTTAAGTTCAACTGGAGGTGGAATTTCAGGCACACTATTAAAAATTACACTACTCTCATAACTTCTCTTATTCAAACTAGCACTATTTAACCCAGGAAGCATATCACTTACATTAGTAACAGGTTCATTGCCAAACACCCCCTTAACAACACCATCCTTATTTCTCACTTCATCCCTAACCTCCTTCTCTTCCAAACCCATTTCAGACACCAAACCATCTTCAGTAACATCATCCCCAGCCACTATACTTTCCTTACCGTCAAACCCATTCTCCATTCCTTTATCAACAATACCAGTAACACCCTCCTTCGCCCCAGAGTGCATCCTACCTTTCTTAACATTAACTTGACCACTAGATAACATCTTACCATGCTTCATACCTACCATAGGCTCAGGGTTCAAAGTCCTAGTGGTCTTCTTAGCTCTCAAAGACTTATCCAATTTCTTTTTAGGTTTCTTATGAGTTTTATTAAATTCATTGGATTTATCATACATTGGAGGAGGATCAGGTAGATCAAGTGGATTAGGGTCTTGTTCCAACATGATTAAAAATGTGGATTTAAACAAAAATGATTAAGGATTAAGGTATTTGGAACGTAAGATTGATGAATAGTGGATAACGGTAACAAAGGATGAGTGTGTGAGTGGGAAGAATAGTAATAACAAACTAATAAAATGAATTAATACTAAGATGAACAGTAATGGATAATAGTGAAAAATAATATCAATTTGTAGATAATAAAAAGAAGAACACAAATCCAAAATCAAATTTAAGATCCAACGGATGGATCAAAAATCGATGATGATTTCATAAGGTGTCATTTTATACACTATTTCGGGGTCATTTAACCCCCTAAATCATGAAAATATGTCCATATTATGTGCTTAATCATTTGTTTTCATGTTTTTAGCACTTAGATGGCATTTGGAGGAAATACACGTAATTTGGGCTCATTTGGAGAAGAAACGGACAAGACTAGGACACTACACCATTCATCTTGAAGAATTATGCATACAGAGCATGGGGACGGCGTCGGAATTACTAAGCGACAGTGTCAGGTTTTTTATAAGGCGTCATGGATACGGCTTCAGGACATAGCCGACTTAAAGTGGCTATAGAAGATTCTACGTGGCGACGGCGTCACAACTTCAACACGATGTCGTCACGCTATTTTTCCTATATATACAAAATTGATTTTAGGGTTTTTAGTGTGTAACTTTTGGGAGACGAACCCTAACTTTTATAGTCGAGTTTGGTAGTTTTTTAAGCCGTCTTTAGGGCCTCAAAACCTATAACAACCCACAATTTTCATCAATGTAATTATTCATCTATTAAATTAGATGCAATTTCCATCAATGTAATATCTACTTATTAAATTAAGTACAACTATCTTTGAGAGAAATTTTTTGCTTTATTTCATGTCAACTATGTAACGTAATTTACATAGCAAACTAAATGAGCTCACGCAACAACCAATGCCAACTATATTTACGTTTATATCAAGTAAACATCCTAATATGTCAAGTCTATGTGCGACCCAATTTGGGGGTGTTACATAAAGCCTCAAACCCTTCGGGTTTAATCATTTTAAACCAAACGAACCCGTTTTGGATTTTTAAGCTCACAAGCTCTTTTCATAAGCTATAAGCTCGTAAAAGTTACTTTTTTAGCTTATATTAATAAGCTATAACCTGAAAAATTGATTTCTAAATCAAAAATATCAATATTATGGTCTTTGGACTAAATTCGCAAATGTTTTCATGCAAAGGGGTATATATTGTAAATTCTTGAAACTTATAACTAAAGGGGCTAAAATTGTCATTATTCCAAAGTTATAACTATGAGGGACTATTTTGTAAAGTTTTAAAGTTAAAGGTTTAAATTATATATATTTATATATAAAGGACTAACTTTGTAAATATATATATATATAAACCAAGGGTATATATTGTCATTTTGCATTCTTAAAGGTATAAAATGTAATATTTTTATATAAATTATAAAAATATATTTAAATATTATAAGACTCGATTTTATTAAAACTCGACACATTTATCGTTATCATTCGTCGATCGAAACACTATAAAATCAATTATGTTATAAATATAACATAATTTATCATCCACTAGCTTTTGAAGAAACTTAAAAAGATAAAATCTTATCATTTAATCTATAACGTATCATGTTACTAGGGAGTTTCATTTGAGGGGTTTCATTTGGGTATACGTTTTTACGAGTTTGCTGGATTTACGATTTAAAGTGTCCTAGCTCGTCAAACGTTTACTACATGACCATAGGATTATGATAGTCCAAACAGTGTTACGATGTTTTCATAAACTAATAAACTAAATTAATGTTGATGTTAAATAAAGCTTTAAAGTATAATCAAACTAAGACTTGATATATATTAACTCAGGTTGCGTGACAAAGTCGTTTAACACCATCTGAGTCAGTTTTGACATCAATTAGATTTCCCTGAACTAAGGTGAGTTCATAGTCCCACTTTTACATGTTTTCTAAACTCCGTGGGGAGATACATGCTATAAACCATGAATATAAGTGTTTTTCCAATTGTATGCTATCCTGATATATTATTGTCTAAGTTTGCATGCACTGCCAATATTTCTTAATCATGAACCATTAGTCACTTGCGAGTGAACATGAATATTGTAGATAGATCTATCGGGGTGTGACGACTCCCGTTGGTGTGCCTATACTTTTGGTACCAATAGCACTATATTTGATTATAATGGGTTACTTTGGCAAGTTACCTTTCATGATAGCTTAAGTTCCTCCCCAATGTCACTGCAGGGATTTCATGTTTACGTGTTGGTGTCATGAGCTTAAATGCAATAATACTGTTTACTATGATAATTGTAAATGAAATTACAATTATTATAAACTATAGGTGTATAACAACGTAACCCACTATTGAACTTGTATTCAAATATTATAACTTAAAACCTATGAATTTCACTCAACCTTTGTGTTGATCTTTTAGCATGTTTATCTCAGGTAATTGAGCAATCTATGGCATGGAGTGGCATTGGACATGAGGACGTCCAAACTTGTTATCATTCAACTTTATGTTTTGAAATGTATTTTGGGACCTCCTGTTTGTAAAACTCTAATATAATAATGAATGATAACTAAATTTTCCAAAACGTCTATTTTGAGTCATTTTCTATGATTATGACTGTTGATTCATGAAGTAATACCCCAAATTAGCTTCCACTTCTATATGTCAAATATTGAGGTGTTACAAAACCCTATTGTAACAATCTTTAATCCATGTTTTAATAAAGTAAAGTTCATTTATCCCTTTAATCTTTCAATATGTCTATGTATTGTTTGATTAATTTATGTTCTTTACCTTCTTATAACATGCTAGGCTAGATCCTTTAGTATTTACTTATGATTGCATGAAACATAGATTGTAGATCCTTTTAATGTTGCTTCTTGTGATGGATGTGCGCATTCGGCTTTAGAAAACTAGCCATAAGATATTAAATTGGCATAGACGTCTAGGGAAACGCGATTGTGTAGAAAGGGTACCATCGGTAATAGTCTTCATACTACCTTACCCCTAATATGGTTGATCCCTCTTAAGATATTTCAATTTCATTTAATATACTCTTAGGGGCCTTGTAATAGTCTTCATACTACCTTACTTGTGCATTGCCTTAACAAAATATTGAATAGAAGGTGGGTTCGTGTAATTCGTTCATGACTTAGGAAATACTTACACAGATCATCACAAGTTTGACAAAGCAACAAGATTAGGAGAAGCAATTTGAGGAGTAGTGCATGATTAAGTAAATATGTTCATTTATCATATAAGTTATCACCAAAGTAGTTTAGATTATTATTAGTTTAATTAGATAAAAACAAACTAACCTCTCAAACCATGATATTTACTTTCTTTCGTAAAAACATAAAAATATAAAAAGAATCTTTTCTCAATCCCATACACCTCTGTTAGATCTTGATCAAGCCTTCCCAACCTATTCCCCTAGAGAACGATTACAACCCACGAGTTTTGCCTATACTACACTACAACGATTAGGTACTCTACCTAGGGAGTTGTAAAACTTCTTGTGAAGTCTTACGACAACCCCACATCAAGCCTATATACGTGATTTGGCTTGTCTTGATCTACGAATCCTTCTAGTTGACTAACATAGACTACTTTTTGAAGCTCGCCATTCAAGAATGCAATTTTGACATCCATATGATAGATTGTCATGTTCTTGTTGGCTGCATTAGCAATGAAGATACGAATGGCCTCTATTCTAGCAACAGGAGAAAATGATTCCTTGAAATCAATCCCCTTCCTCTTGACGGCATCCTTTAGTAACCAATCGAGCCTTGGTTTTGAGTACACCCCTGAGTTTATCTTTCTTGACTTTGTAGATCCACTTAAGTTTGATCAACATCATGAAGTCTAGACAGGGTACTAATTCCCAAACTTACAGTCGCTTTAATTCATGTATGTATTCCTACATAGCATCAATCCAGGAGGATTCGAGCATTGCCTCTTTAAAATTCTTCGGTTCAACTGAAGTGAGAAAGGCATCAAAATAACACCACATATCGACAGTCTTACGTTGCGTTCTTGTAGAGGCTAAGTGAGAAGGATTTCCGATCACATTTTCTATTGGATGATTCTTAGTCCATCTACCAAGGAGTTCAAATGGAGTGTAGGATGGTCGCACATTAGATGACGATCCTTGAGAAGTCGAGTCTTCGTAAGAGTTTCATGAAGTGGATCATAATGAAAATGTGGTGTTTTGGTGATTCTTTAACACCTTCAGAGATAATTAGAGAGTGTTCTTGTTCTTGAGTTGATGAACTGCTTGCAGATGGTGCATCCTGTTCAAGAGAAGTAGATACAGGTGAACCGGTTGGATCAGTAGGTCTTCAAGCAATAGCTGTGAGAACTAGAGAAATAAAACTTGGTGGAGGGTTAAATAATTCATCAAACATTGGTTGGAACAAGATATCCCAATCATTCTTAGTCGGTGGAACATAAGGTGGTTGAGGAATAGGATTTGGTATGAGTCCTAAATAGAGTCTTCCAAGAGTTATTAATTGAGGCGCTAGCCCTGAACTGAACTATTCAGAAACCATTGTTATCTGCTCATCAAACGTAACATGAATTGTTTCCATAATTTGTTGGGTTCTTTTGTTGTAGATTCGGAAGGCATTCTTTGTAGGAGCATATCCAACAAAAATACCAATGTCAGCCTTGGCTTTTAATTTACCTAAATCTTCACTGCCGTTGGTCGAATAACACAGTGAACCAAAAACATGAAGAAAAGATAAATCAGGTTTCTTGTCATGCATAAGCTCATAAGGTGTTTTGTTGTATCAGAGACGTATTAAGGAATGATTTTGGGTATAACAAGCTGTAGAGACTGCTTCTGCCCATAGAAACAATGGAGCTTTAGAGAAAATTAACATGGTGCGAGCAGCTTCCACAAGGGTTCGTCCGTCTTTTGATGATGACATTTTGTTATAGGGTGCAAGAAACTAATGTTTCATGTGTAATCTTGATATTTTCATAATAATCTCTAAGAGTCTGATTCGCGAACTCAGTTCCATTATCTGTTCGGATGTTTCAGACAATTGCATTCATACGAACATGTATCTGTTTCAATCATTTGATGATAACCTTAAGTGCCTCATCCTTTGAACATAGAAACTTTACCCATGTAAACCGAGAGTAATCATCAACAATTACTAAGATGTACTTCTTCTCATTTATACTTTCTACCCGCATTGGCCCGCAAAGATCCATATGCAAAAGATATAATTTCTCCTAATTAGTGTCTACAACCTTGGGTTTATGAGAAGCCTTCTTACTTTTTCCTATAGAACAAGCCAAACATAAATGGTCTTTCTCGAATTTCAGCTTTGGTAGACCCCTTATAAGACCTTGATTTTCTAATTGATTCAGAGTACTGAAGTTTAAATGAGACAGTCGTCGGTGCCATAACCAGCTTTTAGTCTTTGAGGCTTTGGATAGCAAACAAATTGGAGAAGACTTCAGCATATAATCTAGAGAAATGGTGTACAAATTTGTGTATCTTGATCCAGAAAGTAAATCAGCACCGACTAAATTCCGAACATAACACGTGTGTTTTCGGAATGCAACTTCAAGATCTGAGTCACAGAATTGACCCATAGAGAACAAATTATGCCCGAGACCCTCAACATAGTAAACACGTGAGATTGTAACATTCCCTAGCTGATAATCACCATAACCCATAATCTTTGCAATTTGATCGTTTCCAAATCTAAAAGTACCCAAAAATTCGCTAATGAAGTTGATGAGTTTTGAGTGATGCCCGGTCATATGCTTGGAGCAGCCCGAGTCCAGTTACCAGAGTACGATTTGTACGACCTGAAATTGACACAGGAAGAAGATAGAGCAGTAGAAACATTGGATCCCCAGTTTTGCATGGGTTCTGAGTGGTTAGAAATCTTAGAACCTAGAGTCTTAGATTTACTACTCGACCCTACATTTGTTATGTCTTTGAGATGCCCTGATTTGTTACTACTTAGTGGTGTTTGCTTAACTAGCGTTGTTGATATAGATTACCTAAGACATTAGTGGAGATGATCCTAGTTAAAGGACATGTATTTCCAACTATACTGAAGGTCCGTCTTGTAGGTTTCTAACTATATCCAGTATTAGTGTAAATTGTACAAGTAGGTTTTGTTAGAAATACAAAAAAGTGTTGGTCAATACCAATATAGTTAGTCGTAGCTCGTAGTAAGTTGTAAGGTCAAGTTATAAAGCTAACTGTGCCAAAGGCCCATGGATAAGCCCACTAAGGGTCCATGGTCGGCCAAGACTAGAGCTTGGAGAGGGTGTTGGTTGTTCATTTATTACATTTCACTAAGCTAATATTACCATCTTCTTTCTCTCTCTAAGTGTTCATCCAACCACCTCTTTCTCTTTCTAAAACTCTAAGTGAATCATTCCATACTTATGTTAAGATTATTCTACAATTAGTATCAAGAGCCATGGGGTGTTTGTGAAGGTTTTTTGTGCGTTGTTCTACTCGTTTTAGTCGTGTGTTTTGGTTCAAATCATCAAAAAAGTTTTCATTTTTTTGAGGGTTTAAAAACCATGAAGCTTCAAACTTTCTTTCTTATTTATCTTAGTTTAGACTAGAAGTACAAGAAAATCTTTCAAAAACCATAAAAAATATCATCCTTTTGAGTCTTTTTGGTTAAAAAGAGGGTTTTGTACCAAAAATCTTGATTTCAATTTTTTCATGTCAAAAACATTAAAGTTTGTGTTTTAAGGAATCGGGTAAAAACGTCAAAAAGTGAGTCTTTTTATGATTTTTGGATATTGAGTTTCGAACTTGGTCAGGCAATTTATACGTAGTCAAAATTGGTCCGGCGATTTATACGTAGTAAAATTGGTCAGGCGATTTATACGTGGCAAAATTGGTCAGGCGATTTATACGTGAAAACTTGGTCAGGCGATTTATACGTGGAAAAATTGGTCAGGCGATTTATACACGTATTATTGTTTAGGCGATTTATACATGAAAATTGTTAAGGCGATTTATACGTGCTATCTTTGTTAAGGCGATTTATACATTGTATTCTTCAAGGGCGATTTATACGTATTTTGCTTGAGTGATTTATACGCTTAACTAAGGAGCACTATACAAGTTTGTCAGGTGAATTATATGGTTGTTCTTTGATTTGTAAAATCCCATGAAAACTTGATTTCCTAGTTTTATCAAGAATTGTAAAATCCCGTGTATTCTGAAAGACTCAAACCTCATTAATCAAAACTCACTTTAACACAACAACCTCCGATCCCTGTCCAATCATTTTAATCTTATCACATTGAAATGGATCTAATGATTTCACTTGGACAAAAGAATACTCTTGCTGAGTAGATGATACTCTCCGGTGCAGACAATCGTCCACCCATGTTGGACAAAGACCTGTATGATTCTTGGAAAAGTAGAATGGAATTATACATGCAAGATAGAGAACATGGAAGAATGATACTTGAATCAGTAGAACATGGTCCTCTCATTTGGCCTACAGTTGAAGAGAACGGTGTGATCAGAACAAAGAAATATGCTGAATTATCTGCTACTGAGAAAATTCAAGCTGATTGTGATATGAAGGCTACCAATACCATTCTTCAAGGTCTTCCTGCCGATATCTATTCACTTGTGAATCATCACAGAGTTGCTAAAGATTTATGGGAGAGAGTTCGATTATTGATGCAAGGTACATCTTTGACAAAGCAGGAAAGAGAATGTAAGTTGTATAATGCATTTGATAAGTTTACTCACATCAAGGGGGAATAACTTCGTGCGTATTACTTGCAATTTACTCAGCTGATCAATGACATGAACATCTACAATATGAAAATGGAGGGAATTCAAGTTAATACCAAGTTCTTAAACAGTCTTCCACCTGAATGGAGTAAGTTTGTAACTGATATCAAGCTTGTTAAAGATTTGCATACCTCCAACTTTGATCAACTTCATGCATATCTTGAACAACACGAACTCCATGAAAATGAAGTTCGTATTATGCGTGAGCGCAATCAAGATCCATTGGCATTCGTTGCAAATCAGCAGATGACACCACCTCACTTCAACCCTTATCAATCATCTTACAACAATCCACAACTTCAACAACAGTTTTCACCATCACAACATGCATCAATTCAACCCAATCAACATTACTCATCTCATTATCCATCACAAGCTCAATTCAATCATTCATTAATTCCACCATCACATACATTTCAGTCTCAAATGAATCATCAAACCTCAACTGTTCTACAAGTTGCTTATCAATCACCTCAATCTCCTACACAATTTATGACCGAGTCACCATTTGTAGACTCAGGTTTTGCTGTTCATGTGTTTTCTCCTGGAGATGATCTAATTGCTTGTCTTAATAAAGCAATGGCTTTTCTAACAGCTGTAGCTTCATCAAGGTTCCCTGCTACTAATAATAAACTCAGAACTTCATCTAATCCAAGAAACCAAGCCACTATTTAAGATGGCAGGGTTACAATGCAACAAGTTCAGGAAAGACAAGGGCAAAATTATTCTGGTAATACTTATAAGAGCAATGCTACTAGTTCAAGGGGAAATACTACAAGTGGACAGGCAAGAGTTGTTAAATGCTACAACTGCCAAGGTGAAGGACATATGGCTAGGCAATGCACTCAGCCAAAGTGACCAAGGAATGCAACATGGTATAAGGAGAAAGCAATGTTAGCAGAAGCTCAGGAAGCTGGACAAATATTGTATGAGGAGCAACTCGCATTTCTTACAGATCCAGGAATTCTAGCAAGTCAAACTCAGACAGTCATTCCTCACAATGCTGCTTTTCAGACTGAGGATCTTGATACTTATGATTCTGATTGTGATGATCTCTCGAGTGCACAAGCGGTTCTTATGGCCAACATTTCCAACTATGGTTCTGACGTTATCTCAGAGGTACCAAATTCTGAAACCTATCTAAATGATATGGATAATCAAAGTGTGCATGCATTGCAGGATTTTGAACAATCACCAGTTATAGATTTTATAGATAATGAGATATCTAGTAATAGCAATATCATTCCATATTCTTAATATTTGCAAGAAACACAACATGCAACTGTTCAAGATACTAATTTGCAGGCACAACAAGATTCAATGATTTTATCTGTGATTGAACAAATGTCAGAACAAATGATTAATCATGTTAATAATTGGGAAAAGGCTAATAAGGAACAGAATAATGAATCAATAACCGCTGAGCTAGAGAGATATAAGGAAAGGGTCAAAACTTTTGAACAACGTCTTAATATTGATTTAAGCAGTCGTGAAAAAATGATTGATTCTCAAATGGATGATATGATTAGGGAGAAACTTGCACTCAAAGAACAAATTGACTCACTTGAGCAAAATCTTTCTAAACAAATCAAAGAAAAGGAATCTTTATTCAAAACTTTTACAGTTTTCAAAAATGAATCCAAAGAAAAAGAAAATAAATATATGGAAAATGAAATTGATTTGGAAAAGAAGATTAAGGAACTTGATAATATTGTTTATAAAGTGGGTCAATCTGCTCAGACAGTGCACATGTTAACTAAGCCGCAAGCGTTTTATGATAATACACACAAACAAGCTCTAGGTTATCAAAATCCGTTTTACCTTAGGAAAGCTCAGCGGATAAAACCAACCTTGTATGATGGTGCTGTTATATCTAAAACACATGTTGCTATGCCTGTGATTGATGATGAAGAAACATTGATTTTGGAAGAAGAGAGTCGATCAAAAATGTTTGAAAAGGCAAAGGATCCTGAAGTTATTGCAAAGAAAATTTCTCATAAACCTATTGATTATGAAAAATTAAATAGCCTAATTGAAGATTTTGAAACACGTTTTTCTCCACAACAAGAATTATCGGCTGAACAAGCGTTTTGGTTTCATACGTTCAATCCTACCATTGAACCTTCTTACTCACCACCTGTCATAGTGGATGTTCCCAGTGAACTACCTAAGGTGAGTTTGGTGAATGCAAGCCTTAAAAAGCTTAAATTCCACCTCACCCAGTTTGACTCTGTGGTAAAGAAGAGGACAACACCAAGTGCTCTTGAAGAAGGTGAATGGGGGTTTGAACATACAAAAGCTGTTTTTAACAATGAAATTATTTCATTTCTAAAATCTTTAAAAGACATCTTCAATGTGTTTGATAAAGATATTCCAAATGAAATAACGGAAGTACAAACTGTTTTTGATCAAATGGAAGCGTCTGTTCAACAGTTTTCAGTTGATAAAAAATGTTTGGAAATTGCTATAAAAGAAATTCTTTTGGAAAATGATCGACTCTTACAAAAAATTATGTCTCAAGATGTTCTGATAACTGTGATGAATTCTATGTCTTTAAATAATGATTTTGTGAATGTGAATATGCAAAAGTGTAAATTGTGTGAAAAGTGTATGAAGCTTGATGATGAGCTTTCCAAATCAAAACAAGCATATAATGATCTTTTGAGAAATCACTCGCAACTTGAAAAACATTGTATTTCTCTCGAAGTGTCAATGCAATTAAAACAAGAAGTTTTTCAAAATGATGAATATTACGTTAATCAAAATTCTGTTGAAATTCAAGAATATTTTGAATTCAATGATTTGAAAGCTCGGCTACAATGATAAATGTGATCTTGAGCCCATAAATGAGGAATTGGAGAATAGTGTGGCAAAATTACTTTCAGAAAACGAGCAAATTTGGAATGAAATTAATCATGTGAAACATGTTTTTAAAGATCAGTTTGACTCAATCAAACAAACACGTGTTCGTCATAAAGAATAGTGTGACTCTTTAAATAACAAACTGAACTTAAAATTTGTGGAAAATGAGGATTTAAAAGCTCAAATTCAAGATAAGATTTTTGTGATAACATCATTGAAAAATGATTTACGAAAATCAATAGTGAAAGAAATTATTGAAAATGTTATACATATACCTTCTGCCACCACAATTGCTCCAGGCATGTTCAAGCTTGATTTAGTACCGTTGCCTCCTAGGTTATTGCAAAATAGGGAAGTTCACATAAACTATCTTAGGAACACTCAAGAACAATCTAATATTCTTCAAGAAATAGTCGAACAAGTTAAGGCGAAACAACCTTTAGATGGCGATTTAGACCTTGCTTGTAAGTATGCCACAAGAATTCAGGAGTTGCTTGTATATGTTCAAGATACGTGCCCTAATGCGATAACCCCTAGTACTAAGAAGGTTGCTGTCACACCCATGAACAATGTTAAGATAGTTAGGCTTGCTGAACCTCTCACATCCTCAAGCAACATTAAACAGGTAGAGTCTTCTAATACTTGAGATTCTAACACACCTATGTTGTCTTCTACAAGAGTGAAGTGTTCTACTAGTATTTGCGGATCAAAGCCTCCAGGCTATAAAAAGAATGATAGGATCTCGCAAACACCAAGTAGGAACAAGAAGAATAAAGTAGAAGCCCAACCTTGGAAAATTAATAAAATGGATCATGTTGTTAAACCTGTTTGTGATGTTGATGTTAAGCAGTCTCTGTCAAATGCGAATTCTGATATTCTTTGTGCTACTTGTAATAAATCTATGTTTGATGGTATTCATGATAAATGTCTTCTTGGTCTTGTGCAAAATGGGAATAACCGTGCTAAATCTGCTAAGAAACATAAAAAGCAAAATATTTGGAAACTTACAGGTCATGTATTCACTGAAGTAGGATTTAAGTGGAAACTAACTGGCAAAACTTTCACTATAGTTGGAAAGTCGTGCCCTTTAACTAGGTTCACCTCAACTAACGTAGTGCCTCCTAAGCAAACCACTTCCCACTCAGATAACATAAAAAAACCAGAGTTAAAAGTCTATAGCAGGAAACCCAAAAATGTTAAAAACATAGGTTCGAGTAAAAAAGCTAAGATTGTAGAATCTAAGAATGCTAACCACTCGGAACCCAATCAAACTTGGGGATCTAATGCTACAGATATTCCATCGCCTTTTTCTCTTGTCATGACAAGTTGTCCAGATTGTACTCTTGTATCTAGACTCCGGATGTTTGAAACACATGACAGGGAATCACTCTCACCTCATGAACTTTGTCAGTAAATTTCTGGGTACTCTTAGATTCGAGAACGACCAGATTGCAAGGATTATGGGGTATGGTGACTATCAGCTGGGAAACGTTATTATCTCAAGGGTTTACTACGTTGAGGGACTTGGTCATAACTTGTTTTCTGTTGGCCAATTTTGTGATGCGAATCTTGAAGTTGCATTTCGGAAAAACACTTGCTTTATTCGCAATTTAAAAGGTGTTGATCTACTTGCAGGGTCGCGTGCCACAAATTTGTACACAATTTCTCTTGATGACATGCTTAAATAATCTCCGATCGGTCTTCTATCTAAAGAATCAAAGACTAAGAGCTGGTTATGGCACCATCGGTTATCTCATCTTAACTTCGGTACTTTGAACAAGCTAGCTAAAGACGGTCTTGCAAGAGGAATTCCTAGGCTTAAATTTCAGAAAGATCATTTGTGTTCAGCATGTGCATTAGGGAAAAAGCAAGGAAACTACTCATCAAACCCAAAGCTGAAGACACTAACCAAGAGAAACTATATCTTTTGCATATGGATTTGTGTGGCCCGATGCGTGTGGCTAGTATTAACGGGAAAATGTATATCTTAGTGATAGTCGACGATTACTCAAGATTTACCTGGGTTAGATTTTTGAATACAAAAGATGAAGATCCTGCGGCCATCATCAAATGTATTAAAAACATTCAAGTTCGTTTGAAAGCCACAGTCCGAAAAGTTCGAACAGATAATGGAACCAAATTTGTCAATCAGACACTTCGTGAATGGTATGAAAATGTTGGCATCACGCATCAAACTTCTGTAGCTCGCACTCCTCAACAGAACGGTGTTGTCGAAAGGCGAAATCAGACTCTTGTAGAAGCTGACTTAACTATGTTGATATTATCTAAAGATCCATTATTTCTCTAGGCCGAAGCTATCAATACTGCTTGTTATACCCAAAATCGTTCTTTGATACGCCTCCGATACAATAAAACTCCATACGAGCTTATGCAAGACAAGAAACCGGACTTATCATTCTTTCATATCTTTGGTTCACTTTGTTATCCTACCAATGACCATGAGGATCTGGGTAAATTTGATGCAAAAGCAGACATAGGGATTTTCGTTGGTTACGCGCCTGCAAAGAAAGCATTCAGAATCTACAACAGAAGGACCCATATAATTACTAAAATAATCCATGTAACGTTCGATGAGCTATCAGCAATGGCTTCTAAACAATTTAGTTCAGGACTCGGGCTTCATTATATGACTTCTGCTACATCGAGTATAGGACTTGGTTCAAATCCTGTTTCTCAACAACCTTGTATTCCACCAAAAAGAGATGATTAGGATCGTTTATTTCAACCAATGTTCGATGAATACATTAACCCTTTACTAATTACTGTTTCTCCAATTCAAGAAGCTGCTGCTCTAAGAGCTAAAGTATTAGCTGATTCTCCTGTGTCAACTTCCATTGACCAGGATGCTCCAACAACAAGTATTCCTTCATCACAAGAACACGAACAGTCTCCGATCATTTCTTAAGGTTTTGAAGAATCACCTAAAACACCAACATTTCATGATGATCCACTTAATGAATCTCCTCATGAAGACTTAATTTCTTAAGGATCATCATCTAATGTGAGACAACTCCACACTCCATTGTAACACATTGGTAGATGGACTAAGGATCATCCTATAGAAAATGTGATCAGTGATCCTTCTCGCTTTGTATCTACAAGGAAGCAACTTAAAACGGATGACATGTGGTGTTATTTTGATGCCTTCCTTACTTCAGTCGAACCCAAGAACTTCAAACAAGCAATGACTGAACCATCATGGATTGATGCAATGAAAGAAGAAATTCATGAAATTAAATGACTTGAAGTTTAGGAATTAGTGCCGTGTCTAGATAACGTGTTCTTGATCAAACTCAAATGGATTTATAAGGTCAAAACAGATGAATTTGGTGGGGTACTAAAGAATAAGGCTCGACTAGTTGCTCAAGGATTCAGACAAGAAGAGGGTATCGATTTCGAGGAATCATTTGCATCGATTTCTCGAATAGAGGCCATTCGTATCTTCGTAGCAAATGCCGCTTACAAGAATATGACAATCTACCAAATGGACGTCAAAACGGCTTTCTTGAATGGCGAGCTCAAAGAAGAGGTCTACATTTCTCAACTAGAAGGATTTGTTGATCAGGACAACCCATCGCATGTGTACAAGCTTAAAAAGGCTTTTTATGGTCTAAAACAAGCACCACGTGCATGGTATGATATGTTGTCAAGCTTCCTATCTCTCAACAATTCTCCAAAGGTGCAGTTGATCCAACACTCTTCACACGGCATGTTGGAAACGACATATTACTGGTACAAATTTATGTTGATGATATAATATTTGCATCAACTAATACTGCCATGTGTAATGAGTTTGCTAATCAGATAACCAATAAGTTCAAGATGTCGATGATGGGGAAAATGTTATTCTTTTTAGGATTACAAATATCTCAAAGTCTCAGAGGCATCTTTATAAACCAATCTAAATATGCTTCTAAAATTGTTAAAAAATACGGTTTGCATTCTATTGATTCTGTCGACACACCCACGATTGAAAACAAAAAACTAGATGAAGATCTACAGGGGAAACCAGTTGATGCTACACTTTACCATGGTATGATTGGATCCTTAATGTATCTTACATCCAGTAGACCTGACCTTAACTATGATGTTTGCTTATGTGCCCGGTATCAGGAAAAGCCTACCAAAAAGCATTTACAAGCAGTGAAACGGATCTTTCGATACCTTAACGGAATGATTAACATAGGTATATGGTACTTGAAGGATACCGATATGTCACTCACAGCTTATGAAGATGCCGATCACGCGGGGTATCGGGACACTAGACGTAGTACATCGGGAAGCGCTCAGTTCTTAGGTGATAAAATTGTTAGATGGTCGTCCAAAAAGCAAAAGAGCACCGCCATATCATGTACAGAGGCTGAATATATTGCCTTGTCTGGATTTTGCTCACAAATCCTATGGATGCATTCACAACTAACAGAATATGGTTTTAAATTCAATAAGATTCCTCTGTACTGCGATAACAATAGTGTGATTGCTTTATGCTACAACAAAGTTCAACATTCAAGAGCTAAGCACATCGATATTCGCTACCATTTCATAAAGGAGCAAGTAGAGAATGGAATCGTGGAGCTATACTTTGTCCAGACTGAATACCAACTGGCTGACATCTTTACTAAACCATCGCCTCGAGAGAGATTTAACTTCTTGATCGATAAGCTTGGTATGAGAAGCATGTCTCTAGAAACGTTGAAACGTCTGGCAGAGGAAACGGACAAGTGATTTTGGTAACTCATATCCTGTATATATGTACATATGAAAACATAAAAAATCCAAAAAGATTTTCCTTTTATAAACTTTTACAAAAACAAAATAAAAAATAAAAAATATGAAAACATGTATCTCTGGCATGTCTTCTGAAAATAGATTACATTTACGGCCTTAGAAATGTCATTCAATAATGATACGAGGCTGTAAATGAAGTTCGAGCAGCAGTTTCAAAAGCTTTCAAAACATGCCAAAATGGCTTGCTATTATTTCAGATAGCAACCCGATCATCATCTTCAAGGCAAGTAAATCGTCAAAAAGATAACTTAACCTCATAACGGGAATTAATTTTCTTGAAAATGAATTACTTTATATTCATTCAAAGGCTTGTGATTATTTTGCATCACAACCCGTGCTTCTTAAAATCCGTAAGTGTACGTGTCAGTGCGCTTATGTGTCAAAATAAGAGAAATCTTATTTTCTTGGGTGTTGATTTTCAAAATATAAAATAATCATATTTCAGATTTAACAGATCATCATTTTTTATATAAGACAATTTTGAACCATCAAATAATGACTACAACTCTTTAACTAGAAAACGGGTTATTATTTGAGGGGGAGAAACTGTCAAAATCATCTTCTTCATGATTAATAAAGTGTCAATCGAAAAAGGTTTCAATGATATCGGGTGAATAATTAAAGGAGAGTTAATTAATTTTAACTCAATCGGGCTTTATTTGATATATGTTTAAACTTATAGGGGTTTTAATGCAAACTGTGTGATTTTTTCTTGTTTACTAAACCTTAGGGACTAGTTTTGCCTTATGCTAAAATTATGTTTGCTTTAGGATAAGTTTTAATGAAAAGTTGAAGTGCTATTAAACCTCAGGGGGCATTTATGCCAAAAACTCAAAGTTTTAAACATAAACACCCCCTGTCGTCTTTTCCCTCTCGTCACACACACAATAACCAAAATCCACCATAGTTAATCTTCAAACCTTCAAGAAATTGATCAATCTTCATTCTAAGCTAAAGGTACACTTGTTCTAATGATTAAAACTTCATTATATATGACTGAATCATGGAATTACACTCGAAAACCCTAACATTCAATTTAATTTTCTTCACCCTAAAAAGTGTTTAAAAAGTGAAATTGATTAAGGGGTTTTGGTCTATTAAAGGCCTAAATGTTGTGCCTAAAATAGTTTTTGATGAGTTTAACTCCTTGCATTTTGATTGATTCTTGAATTCAAAAAGTTTGAAAATGGGTTGAAACTTGAAAAAGTTTGTGGGTTTGGAATTACAACTGCTTATATAGATTGTTTGAGTGTATTTAAGTGTTTGGTAACATACTTACAAGCTAAATTTTAAAATTTATGAGTTTTCGAGTTCATGAGGCTCGAACGTGGCTTAAATCAAGATATCTATGGTTAAATTGTGATTGGAAGATGTTAGAATGATAGAATGATGCTATATGATCATGTTTGAGTGAAGTTAGATGCCTAAAAGGGTAAAAATTGCTATGAAAATGTGTTGAACAGGCGATCTATATGTAAAAAAAAATACACATGCGATCAATACAAAAAAATGCATAGACGATCTATATATATGTGATAACACAGGCGATCAATACATGATTTTTGTTCAGGCGATCAATACATAAATGCATAGGCGATCTATACATATGTAATAACACAGGCGATCAATACATGATTTTTGTTCAGGCGATCAATACATAAATACACAGGCGATCTATACACATGTTTTTAATCGGGCGATCAATACACATAGTTTTAAACAGGCGATCTATACACTTTACATAGGCAATCTATACTTGATTTTTTCTAAGTGAATTAATCTAGTAATCTTGGTAATTCAACCTTATAACCTTATCTAAGTGTAATTTAACCCATATCTTGTCATATAGTAATTAAGTTAGGTATATTTTTCCTTAGAAATCTTAAGTGTTTGCCTTGATTTCATTAGTTTGCCTATAGTCTATGTGTGATATCTCCATGTGTATTCCTATTGCAAGTTATTAGTCTTGCATTGTGTGCCTTTTATCAATTTCGGTTTCCCGTAATTGCTTGCCTATCTCCTATAGTTTTACCCTGTGCTGCAATCATTCATCTGAATCATATCTAGAGTGTCCATCAGTGCTATATATAATGCTTGGTGATGAACATATGTGACAAGTCCTTAGCACAATCAAGACTTCCATCACTACACAACAAACCAACTTGATCTTAAACTTGTTCCAAAGAGAATCGACTTGACATTTGAACAATAGCAATGGAAGAATCCTCGAGGATTAAAACCAAAAGAAAAACATTTCAAGGTTGGTTCCGTATGCACTTAGCCACTTTACTCTCTGCTATCCTGCATTTTCTATATCACTGCTGATGTCCCTGAAGTGTATATGCATCAATTCTGGAACTGCATATACAAGCATGAAGACTTCTATAGATTCAAGATTGATAAGAAGAAACGATTCAAGCTTACCTTTGAAGTCTTCAAAGATATCTTTCAGATTTGCCCAAGAGTACCTGGTCATGACTTTGATGCTCTTCCTTCTAAAGAAGACACTATATCTTTCTTAAGAGATCTCGGTCATACTGGGTTATCAATTCACTCAATGATGTTGTTATCGATCAGATGCGTCAACCGTGGAGAACTTTTGCTGCTATTATCAACAGAAGCCTATCTGGCAAGACTAGTGGTCTAGACAAACTTCGTCTTTCCCGAGCACAAATCCTTTGGGGCATGTACCATCAGAAGAATGTAGACTACGTGGAAATACTCTGGGAAGACTTCACCTATCAGATTGACAACAAAGTCTACAAAAAGCAAGAAAAGATGTACTACCCTCGTTTCACCAAAGTTATCAATAACCACTTCCTCATTCAAGAAAATTCACTTTCCTAGAGAAATAGAATTGGGATGCATACCTCCAAAGATGACTACTTGATTAACACCTTAAGATTTGTTTCAAGAAGAGAAACATCTTAGATCTATGGAGCAGTTCTACCTGAATGTTTGACAAGTCCATAGATGAAGGAAAGTAAAGCATACAAGACTTATCTTGGCTATGCTATAGGTAAGGTGCCTCCTAAGGTTGATAGAAAATTCAAGAAAGCCTCTACATCCAAGAAGGAAAGTGAGTTAGTCCCTATAGATGAAGAAACTATCAAAAAAGGCAAAAGATTAAAGACACCAAAAAGTTTGCTTCTAACCAGCAACAGGTATCATCATCAGAGAGCCTCCTATGGAAACAAAGTCAAAAAGAAAGGAAAAAGAAAAGGTGGATGTAGCTCATGGAAAAGGAATAGAGCTGCTGTTTGTAGTAGAACTGTCTGAAAAAGCTCAAATAAAGGAAGCAAGAATGAAAAGCTTAAGGGACTTTCACAAGACTCATCCTAGTGGTTCTGGTATAGTTGCCGAGAAACCACCAAGTGTTGAAAAGATCACACCTACCGTCACAAGTGAAAGAACTGGTGATAAACCAGGGGTTCCCGATGTGAACAATGATGACTCTTTTGAGAGTGAATCTGAGTCTTGGGGAAATGATGAAGACGACATCAACAACGAACAAGAATCAAGTGATTAAAGCAGTAAGCAAGAGATTGAAAGTGAAGAGCAAGAATTAGATTCGGAGCAAGATGAAGAATCTGATGATGATGATCAAGAACAAGAAGAGTTTGATTAAGAAAATGAATATGAAGATGATGAGATGAAAAGTGATGAAGAACAAGGAATGAATGATACTACCGACTAATTTGATGATGATGCAGATGCAAGATTAGAAGAACCCCTCGGAGAATTCGCTACAGGGAATTGTTTCAAGTAAGGGTAGTGAGCTGAAATGACTGAAGCTCACAACAAGGGAAAAAATTTAGAGACTACCCAAGAACAAGTTGTTGAAGATGCCCCATGTGACAATTTCTAAACAGTTTTGGAAGAAGACAAAATCCATGTTACTATATATTCTCGCTCATAACAACTTGCACTAAATTCCTAGAGTTTTTTTTAGATATTCCCAAACAGATTGCAGAAATAGTGTCTCACTAGAAGTATCATTGCCACCATGAAGTCCTAGAAACTCAAGCACCCCCACTCCTTAACCAGTTTTAGTTATCCCTAATCATAATCGTTATTCCACATACATTCCTCAATCACATACAACTTCACTCCTACACCAATACAAATGCAAACCCATTCCTCCGCCAACAATTGAAACTACAAATCCTCTATCTAATCTTCTTGATTTCTCATCAGTCTTTCGATTCAACGATAGAATCACAACATTAGAAAAAGAAGTTGTTGATCTTAAGAAAGACCCTCTACACACTCAAGTGACATCTTTAGTTGACAGTCATCTAGACACAAGGTTGGGAGAAACCAGACAAGAATTCATGAACTTCCTTTCAGAGTCCTCATCCCGGCAACGAATCAAAGGAACAAGTTAAAAGATTCAGCTGCCTCATACAAATCTGCCCTAGGAAGTGTATATACGTCGCTCACAATATTATTGAATAGTTGATTAAAGAATCAGTGAATAAAGTAAAGTTAACTCAGTGAAGGTGTTCTTCTCAACCACAATCTACTTATGAGGCTGCTTCTACACTTACTGAATTTGAGTTAAAGAAGATTCTTCTTGACAAAATGGAGAAAAGTGAATCATATCTGACGGCTCCCGAACACCGAGATTGCTATGATGGTTTGAAAAAATCTTACGCTCTCGACAAAGATTTCTTCTATTCTTATGATGTATATTCATTGAAGCATGGCCGAAAAGACAAGGATAAAGATGAAGACCCTTCCGCTGGATCAGACCGAGGGTTAAAGAAGAGAAAGACAAGCAAAGATGCTAAACCAACCACTGGTCTGAAAAAGAAAGATTCTATGTCTGGCTCCTCCAAAGGCACCAAGTCTCAACCGAAATCTACTGGAAAGTCTGTTCAATCAGAGGAACCAGTGTTTGAGGTTGCGAATTCAGACATGCCACAAGATCAGACAGAGAATCTGGGTGATAATAAAGATGAACCAAGGGATGAGACTACTTCTAGACGTGACTGGTTCAAGAAACCTACACCACCTCAAGAACCCACTGACCCAAACTGGAATGTTGGCAAGACTACTTAGGAAGGACCAACCCAAAATTGGTTGATGACTCTAGCAGCTTCTACTTTTACTGATAAATCATTAAAGGACTTTGATGAATTGATGAGCACTCTAATAGACTTCTCTAGATACATCTTCAATGGCCTGAAAATTGAGAATTTAACTCAAGAAGTCCTCTAGTTATGCTGAATTAGAATACGACTTTGAAGAATGCTATAAGGCTCTTTCAGAAAAGCTTGATTAGGAAAATCCTGAAGGCGGTGACTATCTATTTGATCTTTCCAAAACCCTTCCTTTGATCACGCGTAGAAATCATCAAAGAGTACCGTTCGAATTCTTCATCAACAATGATCTCAAGTATCTTCAAGGAGGAATTTTGACTATGACATACACGACGTCTACTACCAAGACAAAAGCCGCTCAGTATGATCTTCCAGGCATTGAATACATGGTTCCAAACATATGGAGTCCTTTTAAGGTTGCTTATGATAAGTATGCGGTATGGGGTATTTCACATTGGAGAGAACAACGTAAGTCCTTCTATACTTTTGCAAGAGGTATGCAATCAAGAGGAGATGCATATTCCACAAAAAGGATTCTGGCAATCACTCATGTCTCGGTAATGAGGAAACATGGATACAGGTACTTGGAAGAGATTTTCGTGAGAAGAGCTGATAACGCATTATACAGATTTAAGGAAGGTGACTTTCCTCGACTTCGTACAATGATATCGAGGATATGTTACTTCTTGTAGTTCAAAATCGGCTCACAAATCTATCAGGGGATAATGTTGTTGACTTTGCAACAGCCTTAAGGATGTTCACCAGAAGTCTGGTTATTCAGAAGTGAGTCAAGGATTTTCAACTTTGGTGTGATAAAGTTATTCAAATGAAGATCAACATCACAAGCCTGATGCTACAAGCAAGATTCAGAAAAAAGGAACCGTACACTTCTTACAAAGACCCTCAAGGATTCATTTATGTCGACGACCACAAGAGGAACAGGTTGATGCGCTCCGACGAACTATACAAGTTCAGTGATGGCACGTTAACCAGGCTTCTATCTTCGCTCAAAGTCATAACCAAAAATATCGACTTAGAGTACTTATCGAAGAGAAGATGGAGCAATTTGGAAAAGAAAAGAGCTCATTTCATGATCAAGAACATCAACAATCAGCTAAAGGAAAGGAGGATGATGAGGAGTTTGGATAAATTCATTGGTGGTAGACTCTATGGAACTGGCCTCAGACTACTACAAAGAACAATATGACTTCTTCATATTGTGTTCATATCTCAAAGGTCATTTCGTATATCATAAACTTGTGAATTTTTATATATGTAGTGTAGACTTATGATGAAAATAAGGTGTGCTCGAGTATAAAATTTTCAAGAATTTATTAGTAAATTCAAAAAATTTCAAATTATTATTCTCAGCACAGTCTTATATACCCTCAAAAATTGAGGAGGAGAATTAAAATGTTCCTTAGCATATCTATGTAACTTCTTGTCCCCGAACATTTAATCAATTGATATCCAAAATATCAAGGGATTAAGATTTTGGATAAGGGGAGAAAATTTTGATTAAACTGAATAAATTATATTGACATGTGATCATATAAAATGGACTTAATGCACTCCAACTCTTAGCATGTACTACAATCATGATGCACATGTTAAGGGGGAGCTTTTAGTGATGATGAAAACTCTCAAAGTGTAAATCTTTTGATATTTATATCAAACACTTTGATTGAATTTTCAAGGATTTTGGTTACGATTGTGATGGAATACCCTAAAGACCGACCATGTACTTAAATTTATGGAGTTATAAGGCGGTTAGGCATAGGTATTCAAATCCCATGATCTAACCAGAATCGGAGGGATCTACCCAAGGATATCCACTAGTTAGTGTAGAAGTCCTTAGGTATGATACAAAAGGGGAAAAAGTAAGAATCAGGAATAATGCCGACGGAGATGGAGCTAACACTGGAACAAACCCAACAAGGTGTTAGTTATGAAGTCTCAGTAAGCATTGAAGGGGTTGAAGAATGCAAAAGAAATTTAAGGATAAAGGGTGAAATGAAAGAAGCCCTCCATACACTTAGGCAGAAACCGGGTCAATACATAATCTGTCGGAAACACTAAGGTGTTGACTGACATTGAAGACAGTCATGGACCCAGTGACTCTATGCACAACCCCCTAACCACTCAAGGTCTCTTAATAGACTCTTGTTTCATTTCTCATAAGGATTACATGCATTTCTATCGACTTTCTCACTCCGAGTTGGTTGATATTGAAAACGTGGCAGTCTGCTCCATCCTCTGATCACTAAAAAAAAGTGCACTATTGAGTCTAGAGCCAAAAGAGATCATCTATGAATCTCATTAGGACACTTGTCAAATTATGCTTGCTATGTCACACAATGTGAATAACAAGTTAACATATTAAGAGTCCTACGCATTATCCTTGTGATTTTGCCAGAACCATCCGGGGAGTAGTTTTCATTCACTATGAAGATGTAAATCCTGCTTGAGCCAACATCAAACAAGCTCATGGTAGGTGACTTGTGCGATTCAATATGAATCAAACTTGTGACAACTCGAAAGAAATGATGGTGCGATTCTATAAGAATCAAACTTGTTCCAGGTTATGAATTGATGATTGCTGATAAAATTTTGAAATGATTAACACTCTTGATATATCACAAAAACACTTTAGCAAGTGACACTTAGATTAATATGTCGATGATTTTCAAATCATGTGCTTTTTATGTTTCAAGATCGGTGAGATAGTAATCGCTGGTTCACCTGTATCGTTGCATGGTCATTTCTTTTGAGGGACGTTGTCTGATAATGGAGAACACGACTGAGTTTGATGAATCTGATACTATGTGTTGGAAAGATTTGATAATCCAGGCTGGAAATCGTGTCAAGTAGGTTCTTTCTTAAAAATTGTATCTATATGATCAAAGGTCGATCTCACGGATTTGAGGGTTAATCTAACCAAACACAGGCGAATGACAAAGCCATATTCGCCCCCCTGCTTTATTGCTAACTATTTTATTTCAGGAATATTTAAAGATGGCGATGGAGGTACCTGATTCCAGCTGACTCACAAGATTCATAGCCACATGCTCATACCCAATCGACAAATATAAAGACATAATGAAAACTCAAGTACATGTTTCAAGACTTCCGCTACTCTGATACCATACGTCCTTTTTAAAGCGACAAAGTGTTAAAGTTAAAGAAATTCAAGAAAGATGCATTATTAAAGCTTTTCAAGATTATCAAATCAAGAAAGGTATGAGCATTTCGGTTTAGAAGTCACTAGTTCACGAGATGGCAAAGTTTATAAGATGGCGAAACAAGATTATACTTGGTTGATGATGTCAAGACAAAGGAACAAGCTCACATCAAAAGTCAATGATCACTACATCAAATCACAGGTTAATGATTAAAGTTAAAGACTACGAGCTCAAGACCGAAGTAAAAGCATAGTATGCTAAGTTTAAATTTTTGTAAATTTGAGTGACCTCCCTTAGGGGGAGATTGATAGAAATACGAAAAAGTGTCAGTCACTACCAATATAGTTAGTCGTAGCTCGTAATAAGTTGTAAGGTTATGTTATAAAGCTAACCGGACCAAAGGCCCCTGGATAAGCCCACTAAGGGTTCATGGTCGGCCAAGACTATAGTATAAGTACCCTCTCCATAGCTTAGAGAGGATGTTGGTTGTTCATTTGTTACATTTCACTAAGCTAATATTACCATCTTCTTTCTCTCTCTAAGTGTTCATCCAACCACCTCTTTTTCTCTCTAAAACTCCAAGTGAATCATTCCATACTTGTGTTAAGATTATTCTACAGGTTTCCACATTTTCTTCTTTTTGCTCTTAGCAGATCAAGATTTCATAGATTTAAATTAAACACAAGCATTTACATCAACAAGATAATCACGAACACATAGATCATGAATATCATTAAACATATATTCATGGCAGGTAGCATAAACAAGTTTAGAATTCGCATTCAACACATAATGCTTAACATTTTCATTATAGACTGTTTTAGAAACACGATTCACATTATTTAAACTATACTTAGCAATCCTAGGTTGGTCTTCTACTTAATTTTTCTTCTTGTCTCTACGTGAAGTTTGCGGGATCCTATTATTCTTTGTATTGCTCCTAGGCTTTGATCCGCTAGCATCAGTAGAACTGCATACTCTTGGAGAAGGTAACATAGAATTGTTAGTGGTCTTTTTTCCTGTGGTTGTACCTGTTTTTGTGTTCTTTCTTTTGATGTGTCATTAGATTCGGCAAACCTAACTTTCCTAGTTTTATTCATTGGTGTAACAACAAATAACTTATCACTAACATGTTTTGTACTAGGACATGTAGCACTAATATAAACAAGTAATTCTTGAATGCGTGTGACAAACGAACAAGTAGAGGATAAGTCACTATCAAAAGGCCTTAATTCTCTAGCATGTTCTGACTATTTCACGAAGTATATCAGCATTTTCTTGAGTGTGATTAAGATAGTCTACATATGCAGCCATATTATTCTTTATGCAAGAGGAAAGAGGTGGCACATCTAATTTATACGTTTTTTAAGTAACCACATTCGAATTATGCACATTTTTAACACTTTCAACAGTATTCTTTCCTTTTAAGTTTGCAATGTGTTCCTTCAGTTTTGCAATCGAGACATTTTTAGCTTCTAACTGAGCTTGTAATTCATGTATTATGAAAAAAATCCTTAAATTCAGGAGCATATTGATTATGAGATGGTCTGTTGTTTTGAAAACTTTCTTTCTTTCGTTGCAATTTAATTTCAAGAGAAATACACCGATTTTTAAGTTTTAAACATCATTTTGAAAGTTCGTTATAAACAACCTTTTCAATCATATCACTCTTTTTAGCAAGCTCAATATGAAGTTTCAAATTCTCTTCATATTCATCCATGTAACTTTGTTTCATGGATTTATAGTCATTAATGGCAGCTAAAGAATTAACAGCAGTATGCATAAGATTTTAAGATATAAGCAGCTCCATTAAAAGATCATTTTCATGTTTCAACAGTTCTAATGCAGAATTATCATGTTCAAGGGAATTATTATTCGCAAGTAACACATTATCAGAATAATCAGCATGCATTACAACATTCATAACATCTTGACAAATAATATGCTCAAGAAGGAGATCATTATCAAGACTCAATTCTTTTTTCTCAATCTTAAGATACTTCTTGTTTATAGAACATTTCGCAACCTCTATTTCCATTTGATTAAAATAGCTTTCATTTCTTTGAGTTTTTGTGAAGACCGTGTTCAAACAACTGAAAATATTCCATTTCCAGTTATTTTGGTATGAAAAGTTATAGTTTCATCAAACTTATTAACATGTTCTTTCATTTTCTAAAAACTATATTTTACCTAACTGATTGGTGGAAGTTCACAAGTAATTTCCTTCTTTAAAACTGGTTCAGATGGAACTGGTGGTTTTGCAACAATGGGTTGTGAAATGGGTAACCAATATTTCTGAGGCACAAAATGTTTAACAAAATGCTTAGATAGTTTATTTAAAGCTACATAATCAACGGGGGCAATATTAACTTTCTTTTCTTTTAAGCTTAGATCATTTTGTTTTGCTAGCATTTTTAGCCTACTCTCTTCAGCTAATTCTAAGGTTTCCTCAGTATCAGTAATAGACAAAGCAACATGTGTCTTAACAATAGTGTGGCCATCATATAAAGCAGGTACTTTTCATCGAGCTTGAGCAAGATAAAAAGGATTTTGATAACCAAGTACTGTTTTATGACTTTCATCGTAAAAAGCTAGGGGTTTTGTTAACACATGCATTGTTTAAGTGGACTGACCCATTTTATAAACCACATTGTCTAAAGCCTTTTTCTTGTTTTGTAAATCAATGATTTCATCAAGATATTCATTCTCCTTTTGCTTAGACTCCTTTTTCAAACATTTAACAGTTGTTGATAAAGTCATATGACTTTCAACTGTTGCATTGAGTTGTAATTTTAATGAGTGTATCTGTTTTTTAAAAAATCCGCAACCTTTACATTTCTGTTAATAATAACCTGTCTTAATTGACCATCAATATAATTTTCTCTATCATTTAAATCAAACGTTTGTCTTTGTTCAAAAAGTTTTACTAGTTTTTTTGTATCTTTCAAGCTTAACAGTTAGAGTTTCATGAACAATTAGATTTTCGTGTTGCACCTTGTTACATTTTGCAACTTGACTAGACATTTCTTTAATAACAGCTGTTAAGAGTTCATCTTGTGGTACAGAAGACGTAGTGTTTTGAACAACCGGATTTTCAGTTTCTTGCAAATATTGCTCATAAGAAATGATATTACTATCACTTATTATGTCAATTTCTGTGTCATTATCAATGAATAGTTGTTCAGAACATTGTGTCTCTTGCAAACTTTGATAACTCATTTGATTTTCTATATTTATGTCATGAAATGGTACCTCTGAAAGAACATATAAGTCATAGGAGGATAGATTGGCCATAAGAACTGCCTTAGCTGAGGGTACATCATCACAATCATAATCAAAAGCGTCAAAATCATCAGTCTGAAAGGCTGCTAGAGTTAGGATTTCTTGAGATGCTTGAGCTTGAATGATTGTATGCCCGTTATCTGCTAAGAAGGACAACTGTTCTGGATCCAAATAAGCTCCTGACTCCAAAGCTTCAGTTAGCAACATCTTCTCCTTAAACCATGCTGAATTCTTGGGCCTCTTTAGTTTGGCGCACTGTCTAGCAAAATGACCTTCCTCTTGACAATTGTAACACTTAACCACCCTTGGTTGAACTGCAACCCCTTGCCTGTTAACACCCTGATTTGTAGCAGTGTTCCTTGCCACATTTTTAGCATACCCCTGTATCTGTCTCCTCTGAACTGTCTGAACGGTGACTCTTCTATCTTGAATGGTTGCTTGGTTCCTAGGATTAGACGAGGTTCCCAGCTGATTGTTTGTCAGTGAGAGGCGAGGACCAAAGGATGTGCTTACGAACACCATTAGCTTGTTTAAATTGGCAATTGGATCATCAAAGGCTAAAAGATGGAACAATAAGTCCTAAATCTAACTCTATAGAAGATAGTTGTGGAATAGCATGTGCTTGATAGGCTTTTTGAAAAGCAGGTGCTTGATATGGTTGTTGATGAACCACATGAGAATTAACTACTTGTGGTTGATACTGTGATGATTAAACCATTGGTGCATCATAAGAACATTGTGGTGTAGGAGATGGGTAGTATTGTTGTGAAGCAGATGATAGCTGTGGATAATACCGAGTCAGGTTTAAACAAGATGGAGAATTAACAACCAAGGCTATCTGATCTGGATACGTTTGTCTTGCTAAATGAACTTCATTTTCATGAACTTCATGTTGCCTTAGATGTGCATACAAGTGATCAAAGTTAGTGGTATGCATGTCTTTGGCTAATTTGACATCCGTGACAAATTTGCTCCATTCAGGTTGAAGATGATTGACAAACTGTGTGTTGACTTAGAGTGGTTTCATTGTCATACCAATCGTATGCATATCATTGATTAGCTGGGCAAACCTCATGTAATATGAATGAATTGTCTCTCCAGGCATAGAAGTGAATGTGTCAAAATCATTATACAACTTGGTCTCTCACTCTTGCAATGATAACTCTGAACCTTGAATGAGTAATTTGACTATATCCCAAATCTCCTTTGCATGTTCATTATGATTAACCAAATTGTAAATGTCTTGAGATAAACCTATCAAAAAAATGTTTGTTGCCTTGATATCAACTGATTCGCGAATCTTTTCTTCATCTGTGAGATCAGTGTATGTTCGTGCTCTTATCATTGCTGGATTAGTTTCATTTCCAGGTTCTACCATTGTTCCATATTAGAAAGGTCCGTTTAGAACAGAATCAACAAGTAACTTGCCATGCTCCTTGCCTTTGATGTACAACAGCATACAACTTGCCCATGAACTGTAATTAGTCTTATCAACCATAAGGGGTCGGTTATCAGCCCCGACAACAATGACATTTTCTGCTAATGATAAACTCATTTTGAATTACTTTTAATGTGAATTTAAATGATTAGACTGAATCAGTGATTGATGAGTATTGTGTTAAAGTGATGTTGTTATAAGTGATTAATTATTAAGTCCTAGTTATTTCTTGGGATTTTACTAATCTTGATTAAACCGGTAAAATAAGTTAATATTTCACGGGATTTTACTAATCAAAGACAAACCGTAGAAAATAACTTTTCAGTTTAAGTGTCACAAACCGCGATCTAAAAATTATCACAAACTGCTGTCACAAAATTACACAAACCACTGTATAAAAGTTACACAAACCGTTGTCCTAGAAATTACACAAACCGCGATCTCAAAAGTAGTACAAACCGTTGTCCAAGAAATTACACAAACCGCTGTCACTTTAAGTTACACAAACTGTGGTCACAAAAATTACACAACCCGCGGTCACAAGTGAATTTTGACAGAACTTGGTTTCCTAAAATTGTAACAAACCGCTGAACCTAGTAAACTTGTGAGTTACAAACCGCTATAAAGTAAGAAACACAAACCGCGGTGACAAAATGTCACAAACCGCGATCATCAATGTCACAATCCGCGATCTTCAAACACAAACCGCGGTGTTCATACACATTTCGCAGATCTTCAAACTTTTCCCAAAAACTCACTTTTATATCACTTAAAAAACCACTTTTTGACGTTTTTGATCCAAACCTTTTATACAACTAACTATAACTAAGCTAGATACACCTTAAAAACACAAACTTTAATGTTTTTAAACACAAAAAATTGGATTCTTAAAAAAACGTACGAACTATATATATAGCTTAAAAAACCATGGGTTTTGATCATAAAAACGCACACAAACTCATACAATCACCACATGGCGACTGATACCAATTGATGATATACACAAATAAGTAATCCTAGATGAGATTTAAGAGAAACTAAAGGGACAATGGATGGTTGACACTTGTAGAGAAAAAAAGAATAACATAAAAGAGGGTTTCTTACAAATGACCAACACCCTCTCTAAGGGATGAATAGGGTTTATATAGTACTCAATATGGCCAGCCATAGGCTTATGTCCCATACGCTTGGCCCAGTTAGCTTTCTCGTAACCGAACGCTTAACTACGAGCTACGATATATTATATTGGAAGTGACCGAGTCTTTTCTCGATTCCTAACACTAACTTATGTTAGATCTAAACTAAAAATACTAATAAAAATAAGAATTAAACAATTCACTCCCCGACAGCGGCGCCAAAAACTTGATGTATCATTGTGCGTAGGTATTATTTGTTATCAAGTTTTACTATTTATATTTTGTCGACTATACCTAAAACAACACTAACGGTCAATGTACCCGACCAGTTTTAGTTTCGTTGGTAAGTAGGGTATCGGTCACTAAGAGCGAGAGAGTTAACTCCTAATTCTATCAGTATTTTAGTTACTTATGTTAGTCCTAATCTATTCTATGCTATACCTAAGTTAAACCTAAAATAAATAGCAAAAAAGGGGGTTACAGCCTGAGAGACTAGCACGATTTTTGGTTCAACTAGACTGAGATTGAGTGATTAACACACACAAGCTAATATTTAGAAGATAGAGAAGCGATCAAGCCTATTGTAAGGAAAACTTATTAACCATATTTAATCTAATAAAACGCATGTTTTAGTTTATAAGTGCAATGATTGTCTTATCTCGTTGTTGATATATATCATTCCTAGATTTAGGCGGGACTTCTTCCTAAAACCTAGACATGCTAATTCTGTCACAAAAAAACACATCTTCATAAAGCAATCATGGTTGATTATAATCTGTCTCAGAAACTAATAATGGTGATCTTATTGAATCCTAGCTCATCCAGACTTTACTAACTTACTACTTAACGGCTCTTTATATACTAGCAGTCCACTGTCCAGATCTTTACCCAATGAATCAGAACGTTATTTGTTGATCCTAGGCCACCTGCTAGTCCAACTTGTTCACTAAACCGAAGGCAAAGACAGGTCAATATTTGTGATCATATTACTCTAGATATATAAATCACAATATGGAGAGCTATCCTGGAATCTAGTCTACTTGGTCCGTTTTCTAGATCCAGTGAATGATAGGTCGCATACTTAAGCACATAAACGAGTATAAATTGATAAACATAAAGCAACACACAACTTATAAGATGTAATCGAGATAAACATAAACCAAACGTTAAGTTATCATAAACATGGCTAATACCTAAAGGTATTAGCCAATAACCATTGTAACGAATACAAATGGCATAGACAAACGACTAAGGTAACCTAACCAAGTTAATGAATAATACCAAAAACCGAACGCATATTTAGAGTATAAGAATTTACATGGGTTTTCCTATGGATTGAAGGGTGTTGCGAGACCTTCGTAGCTTCTCTTTTCTTCTAAAAGTCAAACCTGGTGGTTAATGTCTTCTTCTCAGTCTTCGGTATATTTTTTTGCACACTAAATTCGTATTTAAGGTTCGGTATTTATAGCCTCTAGAATTCGTTCGATACTCCATATTGGATGTTGTTAATACGGCGTATTGGGGTTTTCTTGGAGTGGGGACTACGATAATTATCTTCCAGAATTATTCATGAACCGCCTATAGATACGGCGTATGAGTATTCATGGATACGACGTATTGGTCTTTATGTCTTCGTGGTTTCTTGTGAAGTTCAGGCACATATATGTCGTATCTTCCTTAATGGATACGGCGTATAGGTTATCAGAACAGCAGAATCCTGATTTCTTTGTTTAAGCTCCAAAATGCGCGCCTTCTAGTCAAACTTCCCCAATTGCTCGATATTTACTGCAAATAACAAATATAACTAATTACGTACCAATTCATGCATAAATAATATAAAATGAGCAATTTAGCTGGGATAAATGATGCTATAAATTAGATGTTATTTGATGTTATCACTATGCTAGATGAGCAATCCATTCTACAAAAGTTTTGGTGTCATGCATTAGATACGACAACATATATTTTTAATGGGGTCTATATTAGAAAATTCATTAATAAAACATCCTACGAAATCCTTATAAATAGGAAGCCGCCACTAGAGTATGTTAGGGTCCTTGGTTGTAAGGTCTTTATATTTAACACTAAGGTACATCTCACTAAGTTTGACCTAAAGTCGTACAAAGGTGTGTTTTTAGGATACTCTCGAAGTAGCAAAGCATACATAGTTCTTAATAAGGAAACAACAAGGATTGAGGATGATAGGATCAATGAACCAATAATTCAAGATCTTAATGGGTCGCCATCATTACAAGTTAATGTATCGGATGACGGTATTCGTAAAAGTATCAATGAAGCTAGAGGTCACTCAATAGAACAAGTAATTTGGGAATTGAATGAAGGACACTTAGGTCTAAAATAAAACAAGCTTAGAATTTTCTCATGACATTTTCCAAAGTCCTATTTTCACGAGTCTAGTTGAGGTTGTTCATAGTTGACATGCACCATAGGGTATTGATTTGAGTGAGGTGTTGAGGGTAGAGGTCTAGAAGTCGTTTGCACTAACCTTATATATGTGCTCTTAAGGCTTATGTGCTATATGTGAGGACTTATGTGAAAGGCATGGAAGTTAGGAAACATTGTTGTTTTAACGAGATGAAGGATAGATATCAAAGCACTATTCAAAATATGGTTGATATTATCTTAGATTCTACATGTTAAAGTTATGTACTATGAATAAGAAATTTAATCTACTTCTTGTAAATTTTGTGGTAAACCTTACCTCACAAATTTAAATTTGTGATTTGGATGCACACACAAATTTCATCTTCTATCCGACATAATAGACATGAAAGACTGACTAGACAAATTCGATGACAAAATGACACATTGGATTGCAACTCATCTTTGTGTTGAAAATGTTATGTTTGTGTCAACTTGTTCATTTTATATGTTGCTTGCATGCTATGTATATCAGGCTATAAAAGATTAGATAAGACTCCATGCATGCATACAAACTTGTCACCAAGTTTAAGAGAATTCAGTCAGAATTCGACATGGATTGCATTATCTACTAAAATATAAAAAGAATAAACATGATAATACATCTCTCTCATTCGAGACTACATGTACTTAACTTACCATACACTTTGGAAGATAAAGATTATCAATGTTGACACAACACATCGAGCCATACTTCTGAGATATTATACTCTACAATCCTTTGCAATTGTATTAATAGAATATGTGTTCCTATTTGTGTGAATTATCCAAAAAGGATTAAAATAAGCATCAAAGTAGGTTTGATAACTTGGGATCACTCATTCGATATCCTAAGTATTTTCCTTGTAACGTAACAAAAGTGAAGTTGTTAATTCCAAAAATCCAAAATGGTGATTAAGGATCTCTACACAACCAACTACAATTTAAATATCATGAATGGCTTGACAAATCTTAGTGTATGCATGCATAATTGTAGGAAATAGCTTGTGTAACTTAATAATCTTAACTAAACCACAACTAAGCTCTCAAATCATGTAAGAATAATCTTCTTCCTAAGATTACCTAATCATGGAATCAAATTACTAAGTATCACTACACAATAGTCTTTAGCCAATCTATATATTATACCTAACACCCTAATACAACATTATAAAAGAAAATTAAACCAAAGGAAAGTCATTATCATCATACTTATATTACCTCATTTACTTATCTTACATGGCTTCTAGATATTTCATGAAACATGTCGATTGTCTTTTCAATAGCAACCCCTACAAATCTTTTGAAATCGTCCTTATTTTGAAGGTCATCAGTATGACAAAAACTACATATTCGCCACTAGTATAAAATAACCCTTCACTCGCTCTAAATGCTTTTCACTTGTGAATTTTCTGTCCTCTATTTATCTATGCCACATTCAATAATTATATGCTAGGTATTACTTTGGTACAACTTTAACTTCTCTCCGGTTTCAAATGTATGGTCATAATTACATTTGGTATCTAAGTAAATTTGGTAGAGTGTTGAACATATGCTCCAATGGAATATTGTTCTTTTGAATATCGACCAAAACAATGGACTTTAAGAAAATTAAATACTGTAGTAATCAATATATCACTTCACCATGGTACGAATCACATAAGAACTAAAGGAAGAAGATGAGAAAGAAAGATAGAGAGAAATAAGAGGGTGTTTGGATTGATACAAAATTCTTTGTGAAACAAATGAACCAACCAACACCCTCTCCATCCTTGGAGAGGGTATTTATACCATTTCTATAAGGCCAGCCTTAAGAGGCTTTATTGGGCCGAATGGTTTGTTTCATAGGTCGGGCTTGGTATTGCTTTGGTTTAAGCCCGCAACATATACAATATTAGATTAAATGAGCAAGCCCGGTTCACGTTCTAGCCTATAACAACGTTTTCTAAATAAAGACCAAAGATTCCTTGTTTGACTTAATATTTTAAGGCTAATAATCTTCCCCGAAGTGAGGTCTTTAAATTCTTCGTCTTTGAACTCTTTGAGTCTTGATCTTGGTCTTTATCTTTGTTGTAGGGTTGTTCCTTTATGCTGTGTGATATTTGATCTTGAGCCTTTGTTATTATCTTTTGAATTTGTCTTTAGTTCTGAGATCTTTAAATCTTTCTCCTTGATTGTCTTTTTCATCATTTCCATCTTGCGATCTTGTGACTTGACCAACATGCTCATACTATGCATCATCTTGAAAGCTTGCTAACAATCTCCCTTGATAATTTTTGTCTTGATAATCTTGATATCTTTAAGGAAGATCTTGAATATCAGAGATGTGAAAGTCTGTCTTTAATTCTTGAATTTTCTTGATTCTTGAATCTTGATGCCAATTGTATGTCTTTAAAGCTTGAATATTAGCATGTGGTAATGAATCTGACTTAGCTGGAAAGAGGTTGCTACACCGTCGTCTAAATCTACATTTATAGGGTTAGTAATAAACAGCAGATATGGATGAATATGGCTTTGTCATTCATCGATTATCGGTAGCGTTAACCATCGGTTCTGTGAGGACCGACCTGTGATCAGGTAGGTTCAATTTTGAAGAACCTCTTTGACAGGATTTCCAGCTTAAAGTATTAGATCCTCTAACGCAGATGCATTAGATTCACCATACTTGCATTTTCTCATTATCGGAACGTCTCAAAGCAGACAACACGATAAGAGTGAATCAGTTAGTTACTATCTAACTGATCGAGTCATCAATTTATTTATTGGACCAAAATTGATATCTAGTTGACACAAGCTTGATTCATATAGAATCTCGCAAGTCACCTACCGCAGTGCTGTTTGATGATGACACTGGAAGGATTTCCAATCGTCACTTTGAATATTTAAGAGTATCACTCTGAATGTTCTGGCATAATCTCAAGGATAATGCGTAGGACTCTTGTTAACAGCTTGTGAACTTAATGGTGTTCAACAAGTGTTTGTCATGAAATGTGTCATAATGAGATTTATTTATTGATTTCTTAGCTCTAGACTATATTTGTGCATTTTGGTTTTAGTAGTTGGAGGCTGGAGCAGATTGTCACTGTAACAATTCACATTTTCAGGTCATTTTATGACTTCATACTTCAATTATTTATTTTTAGGGTCTTACGAGTTTACTTTTAATTTCAACCGTTTAGTTAAATCGCGTAAACTTAAAATCAACAATCAACGTAAATCGACATCAAACAAATAAAAGTTTACGTCAAGCAAGTGTTATATAATTATTATGAAGATAATTTATAACTTTTCATATTTTATCTTTATACATTACGTAAAACGTTTACGTTTCACAATATTTTGCATTTATGCATGCATGTAAACCATTCTACCTACCTATACTTCAACAAATACCCACAATAATACCCAATGCACAAAATTTATAAAATTTCTACCCACATATAACCCCTAACCGTCCTCTTATGTATTAATACATAAATTATCCACTAACTTTTACTTTTGCTTAGTTTATGATAAACATTAACTAAGTACAAGCCACCAAGCCTTGTCTTCTCCTTCCTTTTGTCTCAATAAGCACGGCAAACATGCATGCTTAAGAATGCATCTGCCATCAAGTCCTACCTTGTCATACCTAGTGCTTATTTTACGTATTTTGAACTAACCTCTTTTCCTTTATAAGAAAACAATAATTCACACTTCATCTCTTACAAGTAAATTTCACACACAACTCTTTTTTCTCTCTCTTTTGGGTCTGGTTCCAAAAGCACAAACAAGAACAAGATTGTTTTGATTTTTGAAGCAAGATTACAAGAGTCTTCAAGTAGGTTTAGGATTAATAACAAACATAAGGGTTTGCATAGGTTTAGATTGTGTTCATCTCATCTTTTCATTCACTCAAGGTCCATACAAATCTCTACACTTTCATTTCATTTATATGTTTTTATACATCTTGATTATTTAGTTACATTACCACTTAGTTTATATTTTATAAAGTTTTACAAGAAAACCAATAATCATATAGAATTCAAGAAAATATTTAATTTGGTATTCTACATATGTTAGTTAATTTATTTAACTAGTTGTTTAATTATTGGTTATAAATTAATTTATATAGTTTTATAAATCAATAATTGTTCTTGACATTTTATTTTTAAAATAGAAGTGATATGGATCGATATAAATTAGTGGACTTTAGTTATGTAGATGGTGTTTTAATGGGAAAGACTAGAGGACTTATAGTATTAAAACATGATAAAAATCATAAATCAAAAGTATTTATATACTTATTTCGGAAAGTTGGGTTTCTCTTTTAACACGAATTTCTAGGCAACATAAAACCTTTGAAATATGATAGTACATCTTTTTATGAAGTCGTGCATATAAAGAACTTGAAAAACGGATGTAAAACGAAGAAGTTATGAATTTTTAAAGATTACCGACACAATAATAAACTTGACAGCTTTTATAAAACTGTGAAAAACTGTGCAGTTTCACAGACTGCGTTTTTAAGGGCTTTCGGGTCCGAATCGGCTTAAGTATAAAACTGTAAAGTTGTTCGGAAAGATGTTTTACAATCAACTAGCGATTTTCGAGGTCTAAAAGTATGCTAAAAATGAGTAAATATTCTTAGAAACTAGGTAACTTTTATATAAAATTTCCTGCACACTTTTATAAAAATAACGGAGCTGATGGGAATTAAAAGTAGTGTTTTCGGGTTTATTTGGACTATAAAAACCTTACGAAATACTATAGTATTACATATATAATCTTTATACATGTTTTAAACTTTATAAATATTATTTTATAAACCAATCGAACTATATATAAAGTGCCGTTACAAAAATAATAAAAATTGTAAATCAAGCATTAACGACAATAATTATTTATCAGACGAAGGTAATATTTTACTACATATACATAGACATTAAATGACGAATGTAACAAAAATATTGTTTCGACTTATAAACTAAACAAAAACTATTAGGTGGTGATACAACTTTATAAAATACATTGTTGTAATTATTTCAAGTACATTATACTTATCGGACCTATAATTAATTAGGTTGCATTCCGGCTATTTGTGACGTCATTCTTTGTTGATTGTTACTACATTTGATACTTTCACTTGAGGTGAGTTTCTTGGTCCCTATTTTACTTCTTTTAACTCTTTTGGGGGAGAATACATTCGCATTTACAAACTAGTTTACTTACTCGTTTTCATAACTCGTTTTCATAACTCGTTTATAAACTCGTTTACATGATTGATTCCAAACTCATTTGCATACTCGTTTTCATACTTATTTACAAATCTCGAGGCGAGATACATTGCGTAATTTACAATTGGACACAAGTACAATACTTTATAATGTTTACAATAATTACGTAGCGTGCCTAAGTAGCGATGTATAACACCCTGTGTTTTCAAGTCATTGACGACATCAATAAATCCACAATGTACCTTTTTGAATTGTACGTGTTTGCTTAAAATTATAAACGTTAGGATAAATCGCGTACGCCAACTATTATTGTTTAATGTAAACGGGCATTAAATCATCAAACGTTTACATCAATCATGTGTTATATAATTATTTTGATAATAATTATGGTCGTTGTTTATATATTTTATTGGTTACGTAACTTAAATACGTTTCGCGATAAATGTATGTTTAAGCATAACCGGAAGCACGTTAATTTATTAACGCTTCAACAGGGAACCAAGTCTTACACCTTTGTAAGCACTTGACCACTTGCCCTAGGAACCTTCCTTGAAGCCTTGACTTAGTATATGAGGCATTAGCTAGCAAGTAACACACACTTCTCTCATTTCCAAGGTATAAACAAAAACTTTCTCTCCTTTTTCCTTTGTAAAAGCCCACGGCTCAAAACATAAACCATACACAATCCATACAAATTTTTCTACCACTCATACAAGCATACACACATCATACTTAAGACATATAATGTGATTTCAAGGCTGGTTAGCATTTGCAGCAAGGAAGCAAGAAAAGGTTAAATTCAGGGTTTTCTTGAGATAAAAATTAGGGTTTTCTCTTATTTTTTTCAGCAAGGTTGAAATCACAAGGGTGTGATTGTTGTTCTTTCATTTACTCATCCATACAAGGTTATTTAAAAGCTTAATCATTTCATAACTAAGATTTTATGTGTTCATATGTTCTATCTAGTTAAATCACCATTTAGGGTACTTTTGAATATGTAAAATGAATTTTTACTTATTATCAATGTTGTGTGAACTTATTTACATGTTATATGGATGGTAATATCATGTTAAAAGGAATGTATAAGTATTTTAACATGTTAGTTAAGTATTAACATGTATAAGTACAAATTAGGGTTTTAATGTTAACTTAATAAGTTACAAGTGAAAATGGTGTAGATAACATGTTAATCTTGTTACCTTGGACTCTCTTGTACAAAACATGACCTAATGAACTTTATGTATGTAAAACATAAGATATAAGTGTTGTAAAGTAGTTGTAACAAGGTGTTGAAGCTTAATGGTACAAAAATCAAGCTTAAAACATGTTTTAATAACAAACTTCAAACTTGCTGTTTTGGTTTGAATTTGGTAACAGCCATATTAGGTTTTATAAAGATAGTACATCTCATAAGGATTCCAAAATGATAAGAAACTCGAAAAATGGATTAATAATGAAGAAGATACACGAGTTACGAGTTTACGACGCTAAATACTTTATAAACAAATTTATAAACATTTCCTTATTATGGCAGTTACTTATCCTTTGTACAATCAATAATAGATAAAACTTTCAATTTCGAGAACGTGGTTCGTAAGAATCGCTAAAAGGAGATATAACGAATAAGGATACGAAGTTATGGGTTTTGGGTTATAAGTTATAAGCTGTAATGACAGTAAAAACACTTTCCACAACAGATCTTGAAAAATTAAAATGCAATATTATGTCACTCATCTTATACGAAAAGGCGTGGGCGTAAGAAACGCGAGAAACGGACTTAAAACGACAAAGTTATGTCATTTTTGCTAAAGGCGTAATTATAAATGTTTTTACTTTATAAATACGATTTTTCCTAAACGATTAGATGGTGATATAGCTAAATGAAATATATATGTTATTAGTTATCAAAGTGCTATATTATTAGGGAATTTCATAATGAGGCCTCTTCGGATGGCATATTGACGAGTTGTTGGATTTACGATTGTAATTGTGTTCTAAATCCTCGTACGTTCATGTCATGACCTTAAATTATGATAGCACGATCCATAAGTACGATGATAAATTATTGGTTTTATATATGGTTGTTGTTAGACAACGTACTTGAATAATGATTCGACCTATAATAACTAGGTTGCATTCTGGCGTTAGCGTGACACGTTTTTACTTGGGATATTTTATTATCAATTTACTCACTCAAGGTCAGTTCATAGCCCCATGTTTTACAATTATTAATTTACAAGTTTTTGGGGTGAGAAACATATGCATGTTTTACAAATTGGACGCAAGTGTACATTTTTTCATGATTACGTGTTTGCCTAAGTATCGATAACCAACTACTGCCCATGATTCATTGAACTGTCATTACTGAATGTGAAGCGGGACTGATTTATAGTTTAAATCTATTTGGGATGACCTCCCCGTTCGGGTGACTAGCTATCATGGGAAATACCTACGTATATCATGTCGGATTTTGGATGTACGGGTTGAACATCATCACGGGCAATGTAGGCTATATTTTTATTTGTATTCATTTATGTCGAGCTTCGGTGTCATGAGCCTTTGGAAAATGAAAATTTCATTTTGTGATGTCTGCATCTGTTGCATTATTCAAGGGGAAAAGTCTTGCGGTCCTGACATATAATTTTCATAAACCTATGAATTTCACCAACTTTATGTTGACGTTTTAAATGCATTTGTTTTTTGGAGATCAATTAGCACGAGGTGCGAAAGGATACATTGGTGGTTTATATTTTGAGTCAGCATAAGATTTAGTCGCATTACTTTTGTATATCTGTTATGGGTAGAAATCTTTGTAATAATAAACAAGTAAAACACAGTAAATGCTTAAGGCTTTTGTAAAACATACTTTATTAAAATCCAATGTATCTGTTTTAAAATGACTTTTTGTCGTTCTTATATATATCTTGTGCTATGATTGAGAAGTAACACGCCCCAGACCCTTATTCCGCTGCGACCCAATTTGGGGTGTTTACATTGATTCCAAACTCATTTGCATACTCGTTTTCATACTCATTTACAAATCTCGAGGCGAGATACATTGTGTAATTTACAATTGGACACAAGTACAATACTTTATATTGTTTACAATAATTACGTAGCATGCCTAAGTAGCGATGACCCACAATGTCATCATCATGAACTGTTAATTATTGTTGTAAGCGTATATGCTTATAATTGATCTATTTGGGATTGACATCCCATTAGGGTGAGGTAGCTCTCATGCTTTTGGAGTAAAACCGAACTAACAGATGTATACATGTGGATTTAGATGTTAGGGTGATGATGGCTGGATTCACCCGTAAATATATATAATATATAGTAAAATATTAAAATTATATATAGTCAAAAAAACCAAGAGATCCAATGAACGAGAAGTAGTTAGGCTTTTTTCCTGGATGGTTTATCCCCCACGAGGTGGACTGGTAAATCGATACGATCGAAGATTTGAGTTTGAGGATGGGAATTGGTTTGGGAAGTGAAAAAGGTCAAATTGATAATAACGTACTAAAACGTTTAGAATAAATAAAAACCTAGAAATTATGAAAATAAACTAGAAAACGAGGGCCCGAATCCTGAACAAAAGGGGGAAAACCTAAAATCTTTAAAAATAACCCTACGGAGAATTTTTCACTTCTAAACTACTCTATGGGACAAATAACGAAGAATGAAAAAGACTAGACCAAAAACGGAGTTCGTTTGACCAAAAAACGAGTCAAACCAAAATCCCGTACCCGGACCCGGACCCGTTCTTAAAAAAAAGAAAAGTTATAAAAATGACCTTACGAAAACTTTTCTATTTTTCCTACAAACTAGATGATAAAAGAAAATTTTCTAAAAAAGCAAAATATTTTTTTGATAATTTTTGGTATTTTTTTTGTATTAAATAAAACTTTGACACTAAATTAATTTATATAAATATTAAACGTTACGAAAAATTCTGAAAAATTTACAAAAAATACTTTACTCTATAAAGTTCCTACGAAAAATGACAAACACAACACAGCTTAAGCAATAAGCCCCGAAAATAAGCTAAACAGCTTATGGGCTTATTAGCCTAAAACGTGTATATATTTAAAGGACCTTGAGTCTTTACGAAAAGACCCTATGGCGCAGTGGGAAGGTGTGTGAGTTATAAAGGGGATGTATCGCTTGGTCCCGGGTTCGAGTCTTGCTCACCCGGGCCAAGTGTCTTCCCCTTTTTTTTTTTTCGAAAACTCAAAGAAGCAAAGTTGTTAAGCTCGTGGGGCTTAACAACTTTGTCTTCTACACCTTTTTGAGATAAGCCCTAAATAAGCTTATAAATAAGCTCAAAGTTCGACAGAAAGCTTAAAAGGGCTTTTAAGCAAAATTTGCTAAGTCCTTTTGGACTTGGGGGTCGTATAAGCTAAACCTAGGATAAAATAAGCTAAGAGAACTAAACCTAATCTAGATAAGCTGTAAAGAACTAAAAGCTTAAGGCTAAATAAGCTATAAAGAGCTTATTATGACAGAAAGGCTAAACTAACTTACAAGGCTCAAATTTACACCAAGTCTTTGGACAAATAAGCTAGGTTAAAGGCAAATAAGCTTACAACCTAACTAAACTAACTTAAAAGGCAACTAAAAGCTAAGAAGAGCTTATAAGAAAAGCTAAATAAGCCAGGGAAGTAAAATAAGCAATCCTTACACCTAAGTTATCAAAACAGTTCACCAGGCATGTTTGTGCTTAAAAATAAGCACACAAATGGCCTTCCTAAGGTCTGAAACTTTGAGGGCTTATCTAAGAGCTTATAAACTCTTAAAATAAGCCAAAAACTTGGGCTTTAGAACTCAACAAGACAAAGAACAAAGGGCTTAAAATCTCCCCTTTGCACCAGGGGAGATTCAAGCTTAGCTTTAGTAGCTTATTTGACAGCTTGCTAAAAGCTGTCAAATAAGCTCTAAACAATAAAATAAGCTTAAACAGATGGAGTATTATAGCAAAGGGGCTTGTGCACCAATTTTCAACTTTTAAAAATCAATTTTACTTGTTTAATTTTGATAGTGAAAAAGGTGTTTGGGGTTTATTAAAACTGTGACACAAAGAGACTTGTGTGAATTTGACCCAAGAAGTCAAAACACCCAAAGGTTTTGACAGGAGTTTTAACACACACAAACCACACCTTCTTTAGCACTTGGACTCAAACTCCCAAGTGCTTATCAAGATAAGCACTTGTTGCCATTTTAAAACTCCAACAGTTTCAAAAATGTTTATAAAAACTTTGAAAAACAGTTTTGACACCAAGGAAAACTTAAAAACAGCTTAAATAACTCTAACAACCTATGCTAAAACTAACTAAATGAACCCAACCCATGCCAAAACCATTTTGACCCGTTTTATAAGTTATCCCAAACACCCCTTTACCTTAAAACTGTCAAGGCAAAGTGGCTTTAAAATCTATTTTTAAGCTAAAACTTTGAAAACCTTTTATCTACTTCAACTAATATTACACTACTTAAGCTATTTTAACACTAAAAGTAACAGCTTATTAATGAGATTAAGCTAGTTTCTCTACTAGCTTAATACACTAATATTTAAGTTTTAAAAGAGAAACTAAGCTTACACAAATTTAACCCAATGAAAACTGAAAACAGCTAGATATTAAACCTAAACAAACATGTTTGAAAAGGATTTAACAAAATTGGAATAGAAATAAGCAAATGTAAAAGCTAGAATTAAGCTAAAATGAAACTTAAGAGATTAAACCTGAGAAATTTGTTGTCTCAGAACCCAAGCCACTCTTGTAGAGTGAGTGGCTTAAAATCATACACCTAAGTGGCCCTTGCCTCTATTCCCTGAGCTAAAAAGCTCAATAAGCTCTTTGTGGCTTATTACTCCAAATAGCTTCCAACATGAACTCAAATGAACATTTATGAACTAAATTCAAATGAAAACAGTATTTAAGAGCTTATAACAAGTTTTAAACTGAATTAGAGCTTATTAACAAGAATAAGCTCTAATGAGCTTATTGAGAGCTTATTGAGTAAAAATAGCTTAATTTTTCATTAAAACTGAGAATTACAAATGCATAAAAGAAAATTAACTTAAAAATACTTTAAACTACTTTAAAAACTCACTGAAAACTACTTAAAACTAACTATTTGCCAAAATGGCTTTACAAAGCTATTTATAGGAAAATTCGACTATGCTTGTGTCTCCTCTTGGTTTTGCTGTTGTGCTTGTTTGTAGACACACAAAAGGGTTGTGTTTGTTTTGTGAGAGTGTTCACAGCCTCTAATCTTGGCCCTTCAATCCTTTAAAAATCATCTTGGTCGTCGAAATGAGCTTAGGGAGTTGTGAGATTGCCAAGTTGGCAATCTTACAGCTGGGAAAGGTAATTGCCATAGGGGTTGGTTGATTTATATGTTAAAAAAGCTTGGAAACTGTGAGTACGTGGGGAGTTTTGAAATGGCGGAAAAATGTTTGTACGAAGTTGGGATGACAGGTACGGGTTTGGGGATGAGGGCAAGTTTTGGTCCTTTATGTTAAAGGTCTTATTCACCCGTCGTCCATGGTTATATAACTTCGGGGACTTGGCAAAACAAGTCCCCAAGAGTTATAGTGCAATTGCACCGCACGTCCTTGGTGTGTTATACTTTCAAGGACTTGACAGTTTTAGTCCTTGGAGTGTAACTTTGCTTCCATGGCAGTTTTGGCCCTTCTCTTTTCTTTTCTCTTTTCCTCTTTAAATATAAGTTTAGGGTTGTGGCAATTTTAACCCTCAAACTTATATTTCTTCACATGTTGACTTTTGGATTTGTCGGGGTTGACTTTGACTTTGACCAGTTGACTTTTCTGTTGACTTTTTGACTTGATTGACTTTTCGGCTTCGATTTGGCTTTGTCTTTCACAGTCTTTTCCATTCCGAGTCCGGTTTTGTCGTTTTGGCTTTGTTTTTCGTCTTTTTCTTAGTTATCCGTTCCTGCACAATACAATTAGCAGAACAAGTATATATTTGGCATTTTAAGTCCGATTTTGGTTATTTTAGCTCGTTTTTAAAGGTAAAAGGTATGTGTAATTAAGCACATACCAGTTGACATCTACATGGGGCTTTCAATTGCATTAAATTGCACACATACAAGTCGTAGTGTCAGTTTCATAAGCTTAGTGCAGTCGTAATTACATTTTGTGATATTCTATGTGTTACAATAGTCATACATTTTGAAATCTTGTGGTCCACACTACTTTTATTGAACGTCACTAAACAGTTTTCATGATACTGTGGTAAAGCAGTAGACACTAAACTCTTTTGGTCCTACATTTATACTTACATAAACCTATGAACTCACCAACTTTATGTTGACATTTTTAAGCATGTATTTCTCAGGTGAATTGGATGCTTGACATAACTGATGTGCATTGGAGTCCAAACTTTACAAGATTACATTCATAGATTTCTTCATACATTCAAACAATCAAATCTCATTGTATTATTTTTAGTCTTTCATTATAACAAGTTCAATTTCAATTAAATCAACGAGATTACTTTTCAAACGACTCATTTAAAGGTCGTTCTCTCATATCTTGTGCTATTGTATTATGAAGTAACACTCCTAGAAATCTTTCCACTGTGACCCTTTTTCAAGGTGTTACAGATTGGTATCTAGAGCCAAGGTTATAGAGAACTAGGTTGCATATTTTACCTAGACTATAAACATTTTCACAAACATTGCATCACATCAAACTTTTTCTTCATGTGTATACACGCTACTTGTTTACATTACTTGCTTACATGACATATATATATATAATTACTTTAGACTTTCTTACATGACATATATATATATATATGCTTACATTCCCTTGCGTATATTTTGCACTTATTTTTATAAAAGTAATCTATATAAATACTAGAACATTTCTCAAGACATTATGAATGTCACGATAGACCAAAAACTCTTTCACGACTTTACCTAATACCGTTTTACATAACATAAAAACTTGACGCACTCCGCCAATCCCATAAGTTACCCTTATTATTCAACTTTGAGTTAAACACGCGTCCCATACTATTGAAACACGACTTTAACCTATCACCTCGTAACATTTCATCTTTGGGGCATGACTCTTAGAACTAAACTAATTTTATTTTATTACTCCTTTGATTTTGAAGAAAATACCACCAAACAAAAATGTTATGAGTGTTGCTACTATTAAAGAATTGATAGCCCAACGCGTGGCTGTTGCGTTGGCTGATTATGAAGCAAACTAAAACAGTAAACCTGGAAATGACAATGGTGATGGCAGTCATGATTCAGGGGTTGGTAGTGGAAGACCTATGCGTACTACTCGAGACTGCACATACAAGAAGTTCTTAAATTGTCAACCTCTTAACTTAAAAGGCACGGAGAAGTTGTAAGGTTGACTCAATGGTTCAAGAAGATGGAATCTGTATTCCATATAAGTAATTGCACCGTTGAATGTCAAGTTAAGTATGCCACATGTACTTTGCTTGGAAATGCACTAACGTGGTGGAATTCCCAAGTTAAGACTGTTGGTCTTGATGCTGTCTATGAGATGCCATGGAAAACACTAATGAAAATGATGACTGACAAGTATTGTCTAAGAAGTGAAATCAAGAAACTGGAGATCGAATAACTAGAAGAGGGGTCTTGTATTGAGGTTAATTGCATGTATTTGTCACACCCCGCCAAGGCAGAAACGCGAGGCGTAACACGATAGACATCATCACAACACATTGATGTCAACAATAGAGAATAACTAGAATGCATTAAATTAAAACCAAAGTGTTATGACGACACCTAACACAAGAAGGGTCTTGTATTGAGGTTAATCGCAACACAACAATATATAGACATAAATAAATCCCAAACAAAACATCATCAATATTCAAAATATCTAAAATACAAAAGTATGAAATGGAAACACTAGAAAGAAAGACTCCATGTGCCAGATCCTAAGGTCTCACTAGCCACGCATCTTAACTTCCTTAACCTCGCTATGCTCACCTAAAAATGATACTTTAAAACGTCAACATAATGTTGGTGAGATTCATAGGTTTAACACAAATACTTACTCTTGCTGCAAATCACAATCATTATGACATACATGAATATTATACACAAATGCAAGCAATTAAATCATCACACAATCGATTACACATTTGGGTTTAGATTAGCACTGGCACTAAAAGCAACCAAGCTCACCCAGAATGTACCACATAGCAGTGTAGGCGTACCCCACCGACTCCAACATGGGTACCGTACGCCCTCCGATCCATCAAGGGTAGGCGAGCCCCTTCGATTCCAACAATGCATACTCAGAATTTCTATATAATATCAATATAATGTCCAAACCCAGTAAAACAATTATTTGCAGCAATTAGAAACATTTCAAACACCATTTAGCCATCAATTTTTACCCCAGAAAACACAGAAAAATTGGTTATGGAAATTACTCACCTTCAAACTTCACGTAAGCACTACACAATTTCCAAGCAAAATTCCTAGCACAAACAAAATCTTCGTTTTACACATGATTAACGCTTTCAAGCCATAACATGTAACTTTTCAACTGATGGAATAACTAAATGGTCTTATAAGGCACTATAAACATCCCACCCATCAACCATCCCAACTTAATATTAAACATATTGAACCACTTTCTTAATTCATTATTCCAAATTCTGGTTCTCCATTTCAAAAAGTTTAGAGTCACTTTACGAATTTTTATAAAATATCAAATGACCTCCAATGTATTCCATATTCCATTTCCAACAACCTCAATGTGTTATAGACCTACTGTAATTTTTCCAAAAAGGGTTGACAAGCTTTACTATTTTTTAAAAATTCTACAACACAAAGTGTCCAGAAAATGATCTGATTTGACTACTAAAAACTTGGACTAGATCAGACCCATTTAAACACTTAGGAAATATCTACAAAAATTCCAAAAAATCGTAAACACATAGAACTTACTTCAGTTCAAGTTTCATCAATTAAAAAGGCGTTTTGATATGGTTTCTACCCTCCCAAACACAACCCAAAATCTGTCCCGAAAACTCAGATTCGGCAACCTATCTTGTAAAATTAATTTGACTGACTTTCGCTAACTAAAAATTCACGAAACCAATTTTGTTGGAAAGTAGACTCTTTGCAGATAATTTTAGGCTCAAGAAAATAAATAAAACCTATTCGTATGACTGAGTTATGACTCTCGTAAGATGACTTAAAAATCTACCCAGTTTTCAATTTCGAATTTATAATAATTAAACCTAATCAAACATACCCAAACCCTAATTATTACACCCAAATCAATATTAAATATTCTTAACATCATATATTACAAGTATTTATAAAGCCAAAACTTTATCATTAATTCAAATAGATTTAACCATAATTACAAAACACAGAATTAAATCATATGTGTGGATAGTTAGGGTAATAAACATATAACTGGCGGTTCTTAATATTAACAAAGAAGATCAAACTTTGATATTTTAGAAGATTTAAAAAACCTTCAATAGGAGCTAGGGTTCATTTTTCTTAGCCAACACAAATGTCAAGAGGAGGAGAAGAAGACAACTATATCTATTGTCTTCTTTATTTAAAAAAAATATTAAACATCTTAGTTTCCTTAAAAAATGGGCTTTTTCTTTCCCCCCCTTTTCTTTCTCTACAAGCCGACCCAAACACCCTTAATATATATATATATATATATATATATATATATATATATATATATATATATATATATATATATATATATATATATATAATAATAAAATATCATTTTTTTAAAGATATTTATCCTATTTATATATATTTTTTACAAAAACTATTTATTACTTATTTACTATAAACACTTAAATAAATACACAACTTAAAATAAAAACACTTATACTAACTATTAATTTTTCCCAACTATATTATCATTCACTATATTAATAAATTATTAAATCTCAATTTACTACGTAATCCCAAAACAAAATTAACGGTACATGCTTCATTATATTTACCGACGATAAAATAACGAAACACACTATAATTCCAAAATGACCATCATAACCGGAATGAAATGACTAAATCACTCATTCCTACCATCACATATAAATAATATAACCCATATACCTCATCACACATAATAACACATATATCATAACACATATAACACCAAATCAACTTATGCACATAATTCTAATCGCATATATCGCCAAACTGACATTTGCACATATATCAAAACACATAAAGCTAGGGAAGCTAATTCTAACGGTTAAACTAACCTTGCTAAATCGCGGTTGTCACGGTTTCCCTCCTTATGGAAATTTCTTCCTGAAATTTAACTAGTACTTGCATCAACACGATCCAAAAACAACTTCAGGTATTTAGCCTTCATAAAATCCTCTCGTTCCCAAGTAAACTAAGGTCCAAGCTTAGAGTTCCAACGAATCTTAACAATTGGGATTCTACTACGTTTCAACTTCTTAACTTCACGATCCATAATTTCTATAGGTTCTTCAACAAAACGAAGGGTTTTGTCTACCTTGATTTCTTCCAATGGCACATGCAGATTTGCATCCGCCAAACACTTCTTCAGTGTCGACACATGACATGTGTCGTGTATATTACTCAACTCCTGGGGCAATCTTAAACGATAAGCTATCGGACCTATGCTTTCAAGAATCTCAAACGGTCCTACATATCTCGGAGCTAATTTACCTTTCTTCCCGAAACGTATTGCGCCCTTCCAAGGCGACACCTTTAGTAATATTTGATCACCAAATTTAAATTCCAATGGCTTACGTCTATTATCAGCATAGCTCTATTGACGATCTCTAGCTGCTTTGAGTTTCTCCTTCATCGACGCCACTTTGTCGTTAGTTTCCTGCACCATTTTCAGACCAATCAATCAATTCTCTCCGACTTCAGCCCAAAGGACAGGTGACCTACACTTCCTTCCATACAACGCTTCAAATAGAGCACATCGAATACTCGAATGATAACTATTATTAAAGGAAAACTCAGCTAAAGGTAGATGAGTATCCCAACTAACACTAAAATCAATCGCGCACGCTCTTAACATATCCTCCAAAGTCTGAATAGTACACTCACTTTATCCATCTGTTTGAGGATGATAAGCTGTACTCATATCCAATCGCGTTCCTAAGGTTTTCTGTAATGTTTGCCAAAATTGCGACGTAAATCATCCATCCCGATTAGAAATAATCTACACTGGTACTCCATGCCTTGCTACAATATCATCGATATAGAGTCTTGAAAATTTCTCTATACTATAGTCTTTAATTGTCGCCAAAAAATTAGCTGACTTGGTTAGTCTATCGACTATTACCCAAATCGTATCATATCCACTACTTAACCTTGGCAACTTAGTGATGAAATCCTTAGTGATTATGTCCCAGTCCCACTCAGGTATCTCTAGCTGTTGTAGCAAACCCGATGGTCTCTGATGCCTAGCCTTTACTTTTGAGCAAGTCAAACACTTACTAACATAAGTAGCTATATCCTTCTTCATACCTGGCCACCAATACATGTCTCTCAAATCATAATATATCTTATCCGCTAACGGATGAATAGAGTATCTTGTAGCGTGTACCTCCCTTGTTGGGATTTATAGATTTGATGAAACAAAAGAAACAACCAATGAAACAAAAGGATCAAGATCGTCATTAAAGAATTCTACAAGCTGGTGGAGAATTATGAAAGATTTGGTCAAAAGATATCAAATGATGAAGATTCTGGAAGATCTCCTTAAGAAGATAAAGATAACAGAAGATATTTTGTAATGTTTAAAAGATTTACTTGTTTATATCTTTATGTTAACTTCCTTTGTAAGTCATGGTCTCTCTATATAAAGAGATCATAGACACATAGTTTTTGCATCCCAGAAACATAGAACTCTCCCAATAAGAGTCTAGAAAACATGTGTGTATACACGATAGTTAGTAGTTAGCTAGATAGTTAATAGTTAGTTAGTAGTCCCAAAGTAAAGATTTGGGGCAAGGTGGAAATGTATGGAATAAAAACCTTGTTTGATAATATATTATTCTTTATATTCCGCTGCATATTTATATTATCTGTAAAACATATCCTAGATGAGTATATAACGATCTCCACAATTGGTATCAGAGCCTCATGGCTCTTGATCTAGGATCTACAATGTTTTTGAAGTCGAACCTATAAAGGAAAAAGAAGAAGGAACATCTGTTGGTTGATTTGTTCGTGACAACAAGAAGGTAGCACGTATTGTTGTGATATGGTTTGGTAAAAACCCTAATCCGTCTAGGGTTTGGCCGTTCCTTGGTGTAGTACATAATTCGTCTAAGGATGCACATCTATCAGAAGCAACAACTACTATTATTAGATCCAACAGAGGTTTGTATTATTCGTTGAAACTTAGTACTGTTGGTGTTTATATTACTACTGCTATTGGAAAGCAGTTAGTACTGCTCGAATTTGTAATAGATTAGCAACATTTAGTGACACTAAAAAGTGTCACAAAAGGAATGGGAGGAAGGAGAATGCAGTTTAGTGATGGATTAACGACAGTTTTGTGATACTAAAAAAAGGTATCCTTAAACAGTGGTTATATATTAGTGTTGCTATTTGGTTTGATGTTTGCTGATGATCATGTTTAGCTGTGAATGTGTATTTGTTGTGTGATTTGGGTTCGAATAAATGAAGAAACACACAATACATTGGTTTGGTTTGGCGAATTGATTGTTATGAAAGTTATCACAACAGATGTTTGAATTCGCATGGTTTCATGATTACTGTTTTCAAACAGATATAAAGATATAATTATAAACAGATCGTGGTTATGGTATAATAATAAAAGAAAGATGCTGTTTGACTTGAAGCGTGTTTGGGAAAGGATCTGATATGAAATCTCAAATTTTTAGGGATTGGTTTTTGGTTCCCATAATTATTTCCTGGTTTATTAGAAGTTATTAATAGATTATTGGACGTGGTCTCATTGACAGTTAAGGTATTCATTTGTACTGCTAGAATACATTTAATATTGCTCATATATATCTTTGTGTTGCTAGTGGGATTAGTACTGCCAGTATCAGATAGTTTATGCTGCTAGCATTAAGCAGTTTCTACTATTAGGTTGATGACTACAGTTAATAATGCTCGGATTTTAAGAGTTTCTACTGCTAGCATTAAAGGGAAGTTAATACTGGTGCGTGAATACTTTGTACTTCTACAAATAAAGTTAATACTATTAGCTTTATGTTAATACTACTGCGTAGTACTGCTAGTTATGTCAGATATCAGACATAGAAGAATGTTAATACTGCCAGTTTAACCCGGTATCGGACAACACATACACAGAAGGATCTCGGACAGATCTAACAGTTTTTGAAGGTTATTTTTTGGTTCTTGGATGTTTTAAATGTTCTCAAAAGTTTAAAGGCTCATATTTCTTGGATTAATTGATTACGAAGAGGATTATTTATCACTTATTTGGAGTTGAATTGGAGTTTTATTGGTTTGTGTTCTTATCATATCTCAAATGGCTTACAACATTTGGAGGTAACTTGTTCGTGCTTACAATGTTGTGACGAAGACTTGATGAATCTAGGAAAGGTGTGTGATCTACAAACTTATGGTGCTCAATGCACACATTTGCTGTCACTTTAGTTATGTGTCTCATAGAAGATGAGAATTTTTGTCAAGAGGTTGCGATCTACTTATATTTCACAGATTTATTTATAAGTTTAGGTCGTTTTACTTCAGCATCAAGTTCGTTATACTTAGTTTTCTTCATCAGTGATTATTACAAAGAGCCTACAAAATTGAAGATTTAAGAGATGGTTAACATTTGATTTTAGGGGAAGCTTATTGAGAAAGTGTTTAACCATCAGAATATATTCATGCACCACTTGAAGTGAAGTGTTTTGTTATTATTGCTGATCATTTTACTACTGCTAGTTTATATTTCTACTACTCAGATTCATTTTTCTTATTGTGTGTAATGGTGGGCAATTTAAGTCATTAGAAGGATGGATTAGTAGTTTGGTATATGGTTTGTAGCTGTTATGATCTAAGTTGCATATCTTCAGAAGACTCCTATTCGATTATGACAAAAAGGGGAAAAAGATTACAGAGATATGATTTGCAGCTTAATATGTGTGGTGACATGACATGGTACAAATGAAATCTGATTAAGGGGAAGTTTGTTTCATTCAGGGAGATCTATGATCTCAACTTCAGGGAAGCTTTGATTAAAGGCTTTATGATAAAGTTCATACAAGAACATGTTTGTTTTGTCATCATCAAATAAGGGAAGATTGTTGGGATTTATAAATTTGATGAGACAAAAGAAATAAGCAATGAAACAAAAGGATCAAAATCTTCATTAAAGAAATCTACAAGCTGGTGGAGAATTATAAAATATTTGGTCAAAAGATATCAAATGATGAAGATTCTGGAAGGTCTCCTTAAGAAGATAAAGATAACAGAAGATATTTCTTAATGTTAAAAATATTTACTTGTTTATATATTTATGTTAACTTCCTTTTTAAGTCATGATCTCTCTATATAAAGAGATCATAGACACATAGTTTTAGCATCCCAGAAACATATAACTCTCCCAATAAGAGTCTAGAAAACGTGTGTGTGTACACGATAGTTAGTAGTTAGCTAGATAGTTAATAGTTAGTTAGTAGTCCCAAAGTATAGATTTGGGGCAAGGTGGAAACATATGGAATAAAAACCTTGTTTGATAATATACTGTTCTTTATATTCCACTGCATATTTATATTATCTGTAAAACATATCCTAGATGAGTCTATAACGATCTCCACATCCCCCATAATCGTAGTCCTTATATCACCAATCAAAGGAACCCATAATCTATCCATATAGTACAAACCTCCTTCTCCCTTCTTCTCCATTTGCTGATCCAAGCCACGCAACATTTCTGCTGGCGCGTTCTCTTCTTTGGTCGCCTCATTCTGAGCAGCCAACAAATTTTCCTTAATGCTAGACTGAACTGTCATAGACATTGCTTGCACTCGCTTCAGTTTCACTCTTTCTTTCCTACTCGACGCGTCAGCTACTACATTCGCCTTAACTGGATGGTAGTAAATCTCACAATCGTATTCACTGAACAATTTAATCCATCTTTTTTAGCGCATATTTAACTTCTTCTGATCGAATATATGCTGAAGATTCTTATTATCTGTATAGATAACACTTTTCGTCCCTTACAAGTAATGTCTCTAAATCTTAAGAACAAAGACCACTACACCCAACTCTAAATCATGTATGGTATAGTTAATTTCGTGAATATTCAATTGCCGCGATGCATACGCAATCACCTTTTCTCTTTGCATGATCACACATCCCAATCCTTGATTTGACGCATCATAGTAGACTACAAAATCTTCTGCTCCGTCAGGCAACGACAATATTGGTACATTACATAAATTGTCCTTCAACGTGTTAAAGGCTTCCTCTTGCTCCACGCCCTACTCATACTTTTTATTCTTCTGTATTAGTACGGTAAGGGGTTTAACAATCTGAGAAAAATTCACAATAAAATGTCAATAGTAACCTGCCAATCCCAGAAATGATCGGATCTCTGATGGTGTCTTCGGAGCTTTCCCAATTCTTCACTGCTTCAATCTTACTTGGTTGTACATGAATACCATTGCTATTAACCATATGCCCGAGAAAATATACTTCTTGTAACCAAAATTCGCACTTAGAAAACTTGGCAAACATCCTCTCCTTCTTTAGCAGCTCTATAACTAACTTCAAATGAACTCTGTGACAATGAACATCATGACAAACTTATCTAGATACGGCTTGCATACCCGGTTCATTAAGTCCATGAAAATTGTTGTGCATTGGTCAACCCGAAAGGCATAACCGTAAACTCAAAGTGTCCATACCGCTTCCTAAATGCTATTTTTAGAATATCTTCTTTGTGAAAATCTTAGCTGATGATAACCCGATCAAAGATCTATCTTAGAGAAGTAATTCGAGCCTTACAATTGATCAAACAAGTCATCGATCCTGGGGAGAGGATAACGGTTCTTGACGGTTAACTTGTTCAGCCCTCGGTAGTCTATGCACATACAAAATGAACCGTCCTTCTTCTTAACGAACAACATGGGTGCTCTACACAGAGAGTCACTTGGTCGAATAAAATGTATATCGAACGAATTCAAAGGGTTATGGGTTATCTAATAAGGTAGCAAACGAACCGATATCACATCGAATTCACATCGAATTCATAAAAATCATTGTAGGTGTAGTTTTCAATACGAATAAAGACATAATCATATAAAATCGCTTATTACATGGTATTCATAAAATCATTTCAAAATAGTTTTCCCTGCAAGATATAATTCAAAAAGATTTTTCACAGTTCGACATCAATATAAAATATGTAACTCAAACAAAGAACATCGTAATACCAAAAGGGATTGCAAAATACTATAAGGAATCTGACACAAATATATGATTTGAAGGCAAAAGAGTACAAGGAACCATATAGTAACAATAAAAGTCAAACAAACACATACCAGAGAAATTCATGCAAGACATTGCGAACCAAATGAAGAACATAAGGTCTTATCCATAGTAACGATCAAAAGAGCAAACATAGAAAAACATCGATACTAACATGTCGCAAACATGTTACGAAAACTAAAGGATATATGAAGAATGGAGTAAATATACGTACTAACTTTTTACAAACAAATACCGCTCGAAAGAAAATTAGATATACATACGAGTAATCAATGCCAGGAAAGAATCAATGAAACGTACCAATAGCCAAAAGTAGCAGATCCGGAACAACCAATATATATCAAGACGCTGAATAGGAATGATGAACATCCGTACAGACATGGTAAACATAGAATGTTACAATAAGAGTTTGGTATCCGAACGAATAATCGAGCAAACGAGCACCCTCAATAATCGTAATAGTAGTAATAACATGTATCTGGGGTATCCGCAAACGTTAGATAGAAGGGAAACTTACTACCTACGCAACTGAGCTTAACATTATCGCACATTAGGTTAAGAGAAGAATTCCCTAACCATACAACCATCCTTATTAGGATTGCACACATCACCGCATCTTACTCTACCACCTAACAAACAAACACCAATCAATGCAATCATGGTCACAAGTCTACGTGTGTGATGCCTTTATAATTATGTTAGCCACCATAATTATAATTGCATCCTTTCACACGTATACTTACTTCCAAGACTACACATCTCAATGATAATGCACATATACCACATAGCAAATCTTGTACGACTCCAATATACACAAACATGTTGCTCTATCAAGACAATATTTATTTATATAAGGATAATCGAAAACGAAGTAAAGAAAACGAAGGTCTTATAGTTCCCAAAAATACGTAATATCCAAAAGAAATCATCGATAGCAATGTGTTGAGGTAAAAGACAGAATAAGCTTATGTTGGGCCTCATTTGGGTTTGACTATGCTTTCGCAAGAGTCACCCGACTCTGCGGGTCCAGCCATGCTACGAGCATCCGACAGGAGATCTGAGTCAGTCTCCTTCTCCAACTATTCTAACTACCCATCCTCCTTCGGTTCCTCAAGAGGCTCCTCCTCAATTGGCTCCTTTTCTGGATCTTCTTATATCGAATAGCCCGTGGGTCAAAATAAAACTCAGAGAAAAGCAAGAAAACAAAACGCCTAGATTGCTAAACACATAGATCCTATTATGCAGCTATATGAAGGACTCCTAGGTTATAGTCTTGGTTAAACCACCTACTTCTCTATAACCAATGGATTTGATACCAATCTGTCACACCCCGCCAAGGCAGAAACACGAGGCGTAACACGATAGGCATCATCACAACACATTGATGTTAACAATAGAGAATAACTAGAATGCATTAAATTAAAACCAAAGTGTTATGATGACACCTAACACAAGAAGGGTCTTGTATTGAAGTTAATCGCACACACAATACACACTCCAATACAAAGACATAAACAAAATATCCCAAAACCTAAAACATTCAATCAACATTCAAAGTACGATATGAAAACTAGGAGATAAACTTCGCATGCAAGCCTACGGTCTCACTAGCCAAGCTTCCTAACTTTACTTTCCTCAAGATGCTCACCTGAAAATGATGCTTAAACATCAACAATAATGTTGGTGAGAGTCATAGGTTTTAGACACGCAATAATACTCGCTTTTACCGTGATTATCAAAATAAGGTAGGACAATAATGAACTATCATGAACCTATGCTAGCATGCAACCAAAATTAAATCAACATAATCACATACTTAATTTCACATTCGGGCTTAAAATAGCTGGCACTATAAGCAACCAAGCTCACCCAGAATGTACCATACAACATATCACATTGGGTAGGCGTACCCATCCGCTCTCATGGTATCATAACCAACACCGAGTAGGCGTACTCACCCGGTCCCAAATCAATACCACAAATAATACTGAGTAAGTGTACTCATCCGATCCCAAATATAACAGTAAAAACATAGCATATAATAGCCATGTAATGTCCATACATAATTAAAACACATAATCACAACAATAAAACATTTCAAAACATTTTGCATCATTTCCATCCCAATAAAAATAGAAAAATGGGACTATGAAACTCACTTGATGCACAACTACTTCACGAATTCCTTGAAATCAACTAAACACAAATAAAACACATGTTACACGTGTTTAGGCTAAATGTCCAAGACGATGTAACAATCAATTGATGGACTTCTATAATCATATTATGATTATAAACCCTTTACCATACTTCATATATCTCACTTATACCATATTACCCTTAATTCCTTTATTCAAGTTTTTCAGCTTTTCGCCAGAATTTTGTAGTCACTTCATGACTATAAATAAAATACTAAATCATCAAATTAATTTTTCCCCTTGCATTCTCTACCTTCCCAATGGGTTATGAACTACTGTGATTTTTTAGAAAAAATAATATTAAGCCTAACTATTTTATAAAACTTCAACAACACAAAGTACTTACATTCGGATCTGAACGCACACCAAAAAGTTTGATTTTTATAAAAATACTTAGACAATGTTTTAGGACTTGTGCTTTGACCTGAAGTTAATAGACACATAAAATATGATATCTGATTTTTTTTCAAGCCATGAATCAACTTCTAAGTAGGGGTTTTACTCCCCGAAATCAGACCCAAAACTGACCGATTTACGTTTTGACAACTTTCCTGTAAAATTTATTTACTAACTTCCCAACTTCAATTCGGGGCTGGACTTTTTGAAAACTAGACTCTCTGAACTTAAGTTTAGGCATAAGATTCATATCATAACTCGTTTTTATCAATGAGATATCATTCGATCAAAATGGACCTAAAAATATCTTCAAACCCTAACTTTCAAATTAACGCGTTCTAACCTAAACCGATTACACCCACATGCTTAAATCTAATCCCGAACACACCCATATAGTTTTATATCATTATTTTACAGAAAATTTTAAGCACCTAATTTATCCATCAATTAAATTTGTTTCCATAAAAAATGGCCTTTTCTTTTCCCCATTTCCTTTCTCTACAAGCTGACCCAAACACCCTTAATTATTTATTTTTTTTATTTTTTTTTATTTCATTTTTTTATAGATATATATCTTAATAATATATTTTTTTATATATTATTTTTTTCAAAAACTATTTATTACTTATTTACTTTAAACACTTAAATAAATACACAACTTAAAATAAAAACACTTATACTAACTATTAATTTTTCCCAACTATATAATCATTCACTATATTAATAAATTATCAAATCTCAATTTACTAAATAACCCCGAACCAAAATTAACGGTACATGCTTCATTAATTTTGCAAACATTTTAAATAAAAACTAGTTTTAAACTTACTATTTATAAATTTCATTTTACAAATTACTTTTCTAATTTAGAAAAACCTACGCTTAATTAATTTAAATACTAGACTTCACTAAAACCTAATAATACATTATATACTCATACGCTCATATATCGATTACTCACCAAATTACACAATATCGCATAAAATCATGCTATCATTTCCATTGTCACAAAATATGAACGAAATGAAATAGCTACCAAAACCACAACTCAATCACTAATAGATGAACACGCATCACGGATTGATATCAAATACTCATATACGATCACATAAGCACACAATTATAACACATATAAATACTTTAGTCAACTCTAACGGTTTGACTAACCTGCTCAAGTCACGGTTGTCACCGTATCCCCTCATTTAGGAAATTTTGTCCTGAAATTTAACTAGTAGGTTCAACAGCACAGTCAACAAACAATCGGGGATACTTAGCTTTCATATGGTCCTCACGTTCCTACGTAAACTCAGGGCCACGCATTGAAATCCAATTAACTTTAATTATTGGAATCTTACTACGTTTCAAACTCTTAACCTCACGATCCATAATTTCTACGGGTTCCTCAACAAAACGAATGGTTTTGTTAACCTTAATCTCGTCTAGTGGCACATGCAGATTGCAGCCGCCAAACACTTCTTCAAATTTAAGACATGAAATGTGTCGT